>JAODPA010131462.1:0-14090 GCA_025585075.1 Nepenthes mirabilis | reverse complement strand
ACATATGATTCTCTTAGATTATATAAGTTTAATACAGTACACTTTTCAAAGTTCTCATCATCATTATTATTATCCTATTTCCTTCTCTTTAGACATCTACTACGTACCCATGTTTTCCTACTTAAGCAGGAAAACAAACAAACATTTTTCCATGTACATTGAGTAATGGAAAAATTAAGATTAACTTGCATATTTTACTTCATTTTTTCGAAATAAATTAATTTTATTATATTTTGTCTTCATATATAAAGTTGCATGCGGGTTCCCAAAACTTGATTTTCTTTTTTAACGTTGCAGGACTTGTGGGGGCAAGGGGCTCGAAAGATTCTAGTGGCTGGATTACCACCGATGGGATGCTTGCCCATTGTGATCACCACGAACGCTTTTACCAACAACATTTTCAATCAACACCGTAATTGCGTGGAGTCTCTCTCGACCGTCGCCAGAGACTACAACCAGCTCCTTCAACTTGAATTGAATATCATCAATATCCGGCTGGCAGCGGCAGATCCTCGCACTGCAATCTTTTACTTAGATATTTATGCACCATTAGCCTACCTAGTCCAAGGTCCCGGCAGAGTGGGTAAAACTTCTGTATCTACTATAAATCTTCAACAATTTGTCTTCTTGGGCCTTAGAACTTTTTTTTTATTATGTTGAGCTTTTCTTAAGCGTTTTAGATAAAATTATTATAAGAAAACTATTTAAATGTATTTTCAACTTCTGCCTCAATTTTTCCTTTCGAACTTTTATCGTAGAATTAATATTTTCTGGTGAAGTAATGTTAACCTATTTATATTGAAATATAATGATGTTTCTGTTAGAAAAGAATGTCAGTTGGATAGTGAGATCGAGAGGATGATAATGATGATGAACGCTCATACACATAATAGAGAAATAGGGGAGAATTAAGAACA
The DNA here is from genome assembly GCA_025585075.1 of Nepenthes mirabilis. Taxonomy (NCBI): domain Eukaryota; kingdom Viridiplantae; phylum Streptophyta; class Magnoliopsida; order Caryophyllales; family Nepenthaceae; genus Nepenthes; species Nepenthes mirabilis. The sequence goes on along the minus strand of JAODPA010131462.1, from coordinate 13,173 downwards.
CATAATTTTACGTGAAACTCTCTTCTGAATAAGAGAAAAAAATTATGGGACACTTAATCAATAAAAATTTCACTATATAAATTTTAGTTACAAAAATCATGAATACACAAATCCTCAAGGGACAGATAATAAGAGTAAAGCACAATTCATTATTTCTTCTGTGTCTCTTCTGTACTCTCCACTGTTCAACACTCTGTATACATCTATATATATAAAAGGTATTGAATGACTATTTACTCTACAAGGCGGTTGCGTACATTACAGAACCATCTACCAACTCTACAAAATCGTCTTTCTATCAAGTGTAATTGACTTACTCTGCAAAGTCGGCTATTGATTCTGAAAGTTAACTTCCTTTTCTACAAAGTTAGCTGTTTGCGCAGACTTTATAGATGACTAGTTTTTTCAATCAGTGTCCTGGGCCGTTGGTTAAAGTTCTCGATCATCAGTTAGTGTCCTTGATTATCACTTAGTGTCTTCGGCCGTCAATCAGAGTCATTAGCTTTCAATCAGAGTCCTCGGTTATCAGTATTTGACCTGTCTTGTGACTTTATCATGGCAGCACTACTCTGACAAGTTTTCATCTCTTCAGCCTTGTGAAAAAAATTTTACTCTAGAATTCCACTCCGAAAATTTCACCCCAAAATTTTTTCACTTAGGTCCTTTTTTCACTCCGCCCAAGTGTTTGTAATTATATACGAACATTTTCAGGGTTAGCAATTATAATAAGTACCAATTGAGTAGCTACATATATCAAGTTAGTATTTAAAGAACTGTCACTTATTGATAACATATTTGTTTCTTTTTTATGATTTGTAGCTATACTAAGTTGCAAGTTTCTTGTATGATTGACGATGCATTTTAATTATTTATTTTGTTACAATGGATTTTTTTTTTAAAAAAAAAATTGACGTTTGTGCAGGTTTTGAAGTGGCTAGCATAGGATGCTGTGGAACTGGATACGTTGAAGCGTCATTTTTGTGCAATTCGAAATCTCACGTTTGTTCGGATGCTTCAAAGTACGTGTTCTGGGACTCTATACACCCAACTGAAAGGGCATATTACCTTGTATTCATGGCTCTTCGTCCAGTTATCGATTACATCATCAGAAAATGATGGATATGTTTATATTAGTAATCTAGATTTCATCATCAGAAAATGATGGATATGCTTATATTAGTAATCTAAACACAATAATCAGTGATTTTACGTTTTCCGGATGTTGGGGTGGATCATGTGATATATGTTAGGCCTCAATGGACTTAGAAAATCAAAGTACAACAAAAAATCACAAGGTATAACATCTTATGATATAACATTTTTTGTTGGTTTTCCTCAAAATTCATGACTGATATAAATAGATTTGAATGAACTTTTCGATGATGCATTGTTCCCTAAAAATTATTAGTGATTTGGGATGAATATGCATCCCAAATAAGCTTTTTGGCTTACGTGAATGACGTACGACATATTGTTAGATAAATAAAAATTATCGCTATAACTATGGGGTTTTAGGTCACTCCCTTATGGGTATTATAATAAATTAATAGTCATAAGAAAAATGCACGTTATTTATATGAGTGTCGACCAAAAGTCAATTAAAGGTCATCCAAGCAATAAAATATATTGAATGGTCATGTGATATTCGCGTGAGGGTTGACCGAAAATCGATCAAATGTTAATAGAGTGGTGCACAATGAGCACTTGATTCACGCATGTAGGCATATTCTAGATTAGGGGAGTTCGAATGGCGTCTGATAGATGCACATGCATGCATTGATCAGATTGGAGCCACTTAAGGCACTTCCAACGGGGCACTCATGCTCCAATTGCAATGGTCTCACATGCGATGCATGCTTGACAGGCGTTTGAGCATTGTTTCTGATATAAAATTATGCTTAGAATATTTGAAATTATTTCTCACATAAGAAGCACTACATAGATATAAAGAAAAGAACAAGAAAGAAAAAGAAGAGTTTCGACATCCAATTGAAATTTAATTTAAGTTATATTCTTCACAAATGTTACGTACGTTATTTTAAAATGGATTTTTAGGACATATTGCATTTGGTTATTCTTATTTCTCGTTATATTTTTTTTTTATAAGTTGTTAGGTATGTTAAAAAATTTATAATTAATCATTCTTTACTCGAAATTGTAGTAAAAAAATTTTACAGGATGTTATTTGTTTCAGACACTATTATTATAATAGATTTATTCAAATTTTGACTCATAATTTTTTTGTTAGTTAAAAAAGATTTTTCATATTAAAAATGTTTTACATTATTATAATTTTTTATATCTACAAGTTTGGTAGTTGACGTTTGATAGTAAGTTTAGGTTTGTTCCGCTGTATTAGGTTGTGTGTATTTGGATTGAATTCTAATAATAATAGGGAAATTCAATTGATAGGCAGTGCAAATTTTATGTTACTCATAATGGGTTTACATAGACATGGGGAAGGCTATAAATGAACCTTGTCGAGACATCTAATGGGCTGGTTTGATTCTTTCATATTATAAATGAGAATGTTACCGGATAAGTGTCTTGATATATTTGTAATATAAATTTTATGTTACTCTAACGTGGACACTAATACAAGTACGGTTATAGGTGAATCAAGTCAAGACTTATTAAAATTGGTTTGGCAATTTTTATATTATAAATGAGTTTGAACATCTAAGTCTTATTTTTATTTGTTATGAGTTCAAATTTGTAAAAATTTTATATACATGAGATTGGCTATGATGTGGTTTATTTATCAAAATGCAAATAAAAAATCAACTTGAACTTAATTTCCTCATGCATAAATGATTCCAACCAAGCCGACTGGTGATGTGCCAAACATATCTTTATGCTAGTTTAATATTATAAGCAAGCCAAATTTAAAATTTTAAATAAGTTTATTAACAAACTTTTAAACAATTTTATAAGTGATTGTGTGAATAGATCTATTTATTGCCAATATATATCATTAAAAAAATAGAATGTACAATTATTAGAAAATACATAACTTTTTTATTTTGTAAATATTGTATCAATTTTTTTATTTGTCTAGGACAACTGTAGTTTTTGGTTAAGATTTTATTTTCTTACATTTTGTTAGGATTTTATTCCATTACAGGTAATTTTTTGTTAATTAGTGAAGATATTTTGTTAGGTTAACTATTGGAGATTTTCTTTCATTGTATTATAAAAGAATGTCCTCGGGCAATGTTTTGCGTGTGTGGGACATATGCAGCATTAATGAAATAAGATTTGATTTACTCTATTTCTGCTTCAGCAATCAATTATCGTCTGAAAAAATATTTTTTGTGCTAACGTGAACAATCAAGTTTCGATCCCATTAAAAGTATAGCGGAAGCAATATATATAATAACAAATATCCAATACACGTAAAGGATATTTAGTACTTGATGTCAACGATACTAACAATCATACACAGTAAACAAAATACGTAAGTAGTAACATAAACACACGATTTTTGGTGACGAAGTGAAAACTCGATACCCACGATAATCGAGAAAAACATTCTGGGTTTCTACGGCCAGGGAAGCAATGCACAATGAAAATCAACTTACAGACCGGGTGGTAACGACGCGCTAATTTAGCCGACTTACTTCCGTCACGTGATCCCTACCAAGGAACTCCTTGGATTTGCCTGCGGCAATGGAATCGGACACCTTCCGGTCTTCACGTCAATCTTCCCTCTTTGACCACTTGAATTGCAGATCACGATCGAGTCTCCTTCTTCACCAATCAACGTCTCTAACGAAGGTAGAAGACAGTGTTTCAATGGTAAAGAAAGTTGATGAGAAAACTTATATGAACATGAAGAGCAATCTTGTAACTTTAGGTTCTCTCAAGATGAGCAATATCAATGGAGCATAAGAAACTCTCTTCTCAAAGGAGTCACACCAATAAACTCTCCAGAGTCTATTTCTCGGTTGTTAGGGTTCCAAACATAAGTCGGGTATTTATAGAGGGCTCCAAAATTTTATTTAAAAAATTTGCCCGTTGCACTGGCGCTCGAGCGCAGCTCGAGCGCACGGCTAGCGGACAGAGGGTTTCTAAAGAAACCTTGTGTGCGCTCGAGTGGGTATCGAGCTCCTGGTGAGTAGGGTACATTCTGGTTTTTTGACTCGAGCGGGTATCGAGCGTCAGGTAAGCGGGGTACGTTCTGAAATTTAGGCTCGAGCGGGTATCGAGCACCTGGCGAGTGGGGTACATTCTGAAATTTAGGCTCGAGCGGGTATCGAGCACCAGGAGGGTGCGTAGACTTCAGACGGGCTCGAGCGACTAGAGGGCGAAACAGACAGAACAGATTTTAACTCGACAACCTACAACCCGACATTGATACTATAATACATATGGTTACGGAATATGTCAATTAGATAGATGTCTTTAACATCGTCCTTCACTCTCTTCATTTTTCTAATTTCATCTTCAGCCTGCTTATCTTCGTCATTGCCTTCACCATTTCTGCTCTTTGTTTTTCTTACATGGTATTAGAGCTATGGAGCAAGAACACAACACTCTAGAAACCACGTCAAACACATAAACCCTAAATTCCATTCTCACACAAGATCTCCCGCGATTTTAAAACCTAACAGATCCTATAAACGCTTTTCACCTGGAGGTCAGTAATAATTCGGTGGTTACCTTGGTCATCGATTTGCTCACGATCGACAACTATTCTACTTGGTCCAAAATCATGCTTCGAGCTTTGAAGGCTAAAAACAAACTCCAATTCATTGAAGGCATTGTTACTAAACTCATTGACTCTAGCTATTCACTTTTCGAAGCTTGGGAATGATATAATGACATGGTAGTCTCCTGGATATAGGACTCCATCGGCCCATCTATCAAATCTAGTGTTATTTTTGTTGACCATACTTCTGAAATCTGGAAGGAATTGTATGACCGTTTTACTCAACAAAATGGGCTACGCGTTTTTCAGGTGAAGAAATCTTTGACGGGTTTCCTACAAGAACAAGATTCAATAAGTTTGTATTATGATAAATTGAAAACAATTTGGGATAAACTACTTATATATGATCTTCTCCCAAATTGTAATTGTGGTAAAATAAAAGTGCTCATTGATCAATATCAAAGGGATTGTGTTATACAATTTTTAATGGGTTTGAATAACTCATATACTAATATTCGAGATCAAATTATATTGATGGATCATCTTCCGTTTGTTAACAAAGTTTTATCTATTATCCAACAACAAGAAAGATATCATCAAATGTTGTCCATTGTGTATCCTTTAGAAACGATGGCTTTAACTGCTAAAAGGGTTATTAGTAACTCTAAAAATACCGTGAAAACAACCTATATGCCATAGAACGATAGGCCATTCTGTATTTACTGCCGTATTTTAGGATAAACTTTACAATAGTGTTTTAAAGTTGAAAATGTCAAAATGCCTATATGTTCTCATTGTAACAAGCTTAGACATCTTGTTGATAAGTGTTATCAGCTTCATGATTTTTCTCCCGATCACAAGCTGTATGGTAAATTTGGGACTGCAGCTCCTTTTGCCAACCATTCGAACTTCAGCACCATTTTTGACCAAGAGGTAAATGAGAATAATGAGGTTGTATTGACTAAAGTGCAATTCCAGCAACTCATGAATCTAATCCAATCCAAAGACTCTACTACTTCTTCTCAAACAACTAAACAGACTCCATCCCCATTTGATTCCATTTGTGATCAACCAAAAGCAGCTAATATGATTGTTATTGGTTTCTGCTTTTCTTCTTCTTCTTATAATAATAAAAGGCATATATGGATTTTGGATACTAACGTCACAGATCATATGATCTACAACCCATCCTTATATTTTCATAAGAAGATCCAAATTTCTTATTCTGTTAAACTTTCTGATGGAAGTAAAGCTTCCCTTTTTCATATTGGAGTCATTAAACTTACCAACAAGATAATTCTACAAAATGTTCTAGATGTTCCCTCTTTCATATTTAATTTGATTTCTACAAAATAACTCACTAATGCTCTCGACTGTTGTTTATTTTTCTTCTCTAATATTTGCCTGATTTAGGACATTACCTTTTGAACAACAATTATGGTAGGTGAAGAGAGAAATAGCTTATATCACCTGATGAGTAATGAAGTTCCTTCAAATACTTTGGCTATTTTTCTCTCCAAATTCTTTAATTAAACCGTAAAACCCGATGTTAACTTTGTTTCATCTCTAGTAGACCTTTGGCATTATTGTTTAGGACACATTTTGCATTTTAGGATAAAATTGATAGATAATTTTCTTGTAAAAGGTGAATTGTATTCTATTAATGATAATCCCTATTCTATTTATCATATGGCTAAATAATGTTGTCTTTCTTTTACTTCTAGCACCCATAGGTCATACACCTAGTTTGATATGGTTCATTGTGACCTATAGGAACCTTTCTCTGAAATATCTTATGATGGTTATAAATATTTTTTGATTATCGTTGATAATTTTTCAAGAAGTATATAAATTTATCTCTTAAAACAAAAATCAGACACTGAATTGTGTTTAGAAGCCTTTCACAATCTTGTTGAAATATAATTTAATATTAAAATTAAAGTTATTAGAAGTGATAATGGATCTGAATTTTATATGGAAGATTTCTACAGTAAAAAAAGGTATTATCTATCAATGGAGTTGTATTGAAACATTACAACAAAATGGTGTTGTAGAACGAAAATACTAACATTTATTAAATGTTGCCAGGACCAATAGATTTTAATCGGGACTTCTTTTAAAATTTTAGAGCGATTATATACTTACTGCTGCGTATATTATAAACAGGATTCCAGCTCTGTTGTTGAAAAATAAGACTCTATATAAAATTCTATTTGGAGTCAAACCAAATTATAAAAATTTAAGAATATTTGGTTGCTTATATTTTGCTTCCACTATCTCTTATGGGCAAAAGAAATTTAATTCTAAAAGTAGAACTTGAATTTTTTTAGGCTATCCAATTGGAATTAAATGTTATAAATTGTTTGATTTGTATAGTCATGTTATATTTTATTTCAGGGATGTCATTTTTTATGAGAATGTATTTCCTTTTTAGAAAAATAATACCAAAACTGCTCTAAGTGCACAATTTGATAAATTACCTCCCGCTGTGATAAGCAATAACCATTTTTTCCAGACTCAATAGTCGCCTCACATCCATGAGTCAGTCTTGAATCTTGTTATAGAACTTGAACCAAATGAAGACCAACCTGTAGCTGAAGTTCACCACAGTGAAGAGCAACCAGATTTGCCCCTAGTCCACGACCAACAATAGAATAATCAGGAACTCGTGAGCAACAACCCACAGTCAAGTGTGTCCACTTATCCTACCCTAAATATCCAATTTTCAGCAGGAAATAACATACCTGCTCGCAGAACCATTAGGGTTAGAAAAGCTCCTCAATATTTGAAAGATTTTCATTGTCATCAGGTGTCTTAAGTTTTACCTTTTCAATTGGCATAAGCTGTTTGCGATCCTAGTTGGCGCAAAGCCATAAAAGATGTGCTGAACGCTTTAGAATTCAATAAAACCTAGATCATTACTAATTATTTCTAGGAAAGAAAGCTATTGAATGTCGATATGTACTCAAATTGAAACTTAATAGTGATGGGAGTATTGAAAGATATAAATGTCGATTAGTGGCCAAAGGATGTACACAACAAGAAGGGGTAGATTACCATAAAATTTTTTCTTCCGTTGCTAGACTTGTTACTGTACGATGTCTCTTAGTTGTGGCTACCATTAAAGGATGCCATTTGTATCATTTTGATATTAATAATGCTTTTTTGCATGAAGTTTCAAATGAGAAAATTTATATGTAACAACCTTCCGGTTATACCAAAGGAAAGCCTCATCACGTATGCAAGTTGTTAAAAATCATATATGGCTTTAAATAAATTTCTTGACAATGGTTGTGAGATTTCGAAATCAAAAGAGGATTTAAAATCGGAATAAATTATTAAGACCAAGAGTATAATGAAATCCGGAGGCCAGAGTGGCCTTATACCTTTCAATATCAGGGTAGCCTTATACCGCTTAAAATCGGAGTAGTTTGTGCCATAGAAGGTCGGACTGCTTGAAGTCCGGAATAGATGATAAGAAAATATTGACCAAAACTTGTATGGTTGACCGGCTTTAGAATATTGACCGGCTTGAGTAAGGGTTGACCAAAAATTATGATGTTGACCGGATGCTGATCAACGTCAAAATGTTAACCGACCAAAGAGTTGACTGACATTGAGAAAGGTTGACCAGTCTTGAATAAAAGAAGTAAAACGATGGCCGACTCTGAGTACTAGCCAAAGAGTTGATTGGAATAAATTAAGAGCAACTAAAAACAATGATCAACTTCACTAATTAGTTAGAACCCAACTAGACCCTAACTAAATGAAGTAAGTGAACCACCTCGTTGGCCGTCTGAGAAGAGATACCAAAGTAAGTAGCTTAGACTACTTACTCCCACCTAACCTTTGAGAAGAAATACCAGGTAGGTAGCTTACCCCTACTTACTCCACCTAATCCCTCCTCTATATATACTCAATTTCAATCGAGGAAGCAAGTATGAGCGACAGGCAAAAAGAATAGTAAGGAGTAGAGAAGGAGAGAAAGCTTCCAATCTGTAAGGGTGGACGAACGACCGTCAGACAAGTGTACCCCCTACTTTTAAGTTCATGGTTTAATGCAAATGTATACTCTATTTTTAACTTCAGAATATTACAAGTGTACTTTGGACGACCACTCTTTCTAAGTTCATTTGCAAGTGTACCCCCTGTTTTAAGTTCATGATTTAATGAAAGTATACTCATCTTTCTTTAGTTCATATTTGTAATACGAGTATACCAGATTTGATGAACTTATGTTAAGGTATGCCATGATATTTGCTCTGATCATCTGAATTAAGGAAGAATTTTTGTTAACATCATGTTTAAAGAAAGTTTTGTTATGTGTTTTCATAAAGATCTCCGATTAACCTTACTCACTTACTTGCATGAAGTCTGGCCACGAACGGGTTTTTAAGATATCTGACATGAGTAAAAAGGACCTCCGTCCCTTGCATTGCGATTTTTGAAATCGGCTTTGTATTATGATTGAAACCAACATTTGTATTATAATTTTGAAATCGGCATTGTGTTATGATTAAAACCAATATTTGTATTGTAATTTTAAAATCGGCCTTATATTAGATTGAAACCGACATTTGTATTGTAATTTTAAAACCGGCATTATATTATGATTGAAACCGACATTTGTATTATAATTTAAAACCGACATTTGCTCTATGATTTTGAAACCGGCCTTGTATCGTAATTTTGGAACCGGCATTTGCACTGTGATTTTAAAACCGGCCTTATATCATAATTTTAAAATCGGTATTTGCACTGTGATTTTGAAACCGACCTTGTATCGTGATTTTGAAACCGGTATTTGCATTGTAATTTTTGAAACCGGCCTTATATTATAATTGAAACCGGCATTGTATTATAATTTAAAATCGGCATCTGTACTGAAACTTTGAAACTGACTTGTGATATGGCCGTCCGGAATGAACAAAGAAAATGTGAACTGACTTTATGATAAGACAAATAAATTCGGATCTTAACATTGGGAGACAAGGTTCTCCGGCATGCCTTAAGACCTTAAGGTAATAATCGAGGATAACCATAGTGAGAGCCGTCATCGGGACTTTGTACAAGGAGGTAGTGATAGACATCATCAGGGCTTTGTACAAGGAGAAAGTGAGAGCCGTCCTCGAGACTTTGTATAAGGAGGTATTGCCATAATTATGAGAAAATGTGTACAATCCATCATCGATTAAAGCCCTATTATGTTAAGCAATAAATAAAAGAAGCTATACTGTGATCGGCCTTGTTTCATGCTCTAATATTTTCTGTTTCGGCTTCCCAATTGACTTCTGTATAGTCCGTATAATAATTACGTTGCATGATTTCCTGCATTAACCGTTCTAAGTGTTCTGCATGATTTCGACCAAATGGTATCCTGTATATGTATTTATAACTGTTGACAACACGAACGTTTTATGAAAAATCTGCATGTACCTTATTGAATTTTGACTCACTATTTTCTATTTTTTTCCCTCAGATAAAAATTTAGAACTTGTGCCTGATAAGACGGAGTGACTAGAGCCTATCTGAAGGATTTGTAAGGATTCAAAAGTATACCTTTTGGACGACCGCCACGAAGAAGCAATTAATATAATGATCTGTTAGAATTGATAAATTTTTGTGATTAGATGTTCATGGCTATATGTATTCAGGAATGAATTTTTATGTGAATAAATGTAAATATTTCAGTTGGATAATAGATTGACTTTCTCTATGTGCATGAGTCCTAGACGGTATCTGTGATCCTCTGATTTGGACGGCACGATCGGCCCGGACCGGACCACCAAAACTTGGTGTCAGTTTTGGGAGATCGTTGGCGGAATGCAAAAAAAAAAAAAATCCGTTCCGTCACAATGGTATTCAAAACTGTCTACTTTCCTTGTTGCATTTGGTTTCATCCAATCCAAGGCTGATTATAATTTATTCACTAAACAAGATGACAAGTCTTTTACAGTTTCTTGGTATAGAAATAGTACGATCATCAAAAGGTATACATATTTATCAAAAAAAATACACTCTTAATGTCTTAGCTGATTTTGGTACTATTGATTCCAAGCCTCTTAAACTTCCAATGGATCAAAATTTGAGACTAAGTAAGCAGGCCGGGGTAGTTTTACAAGATCCAAGTGTGTATAGAAGATTAATTGGCCGCCTTCTTTATCTAACAGTCACAAGACCGGATATATCTTATACAGTGTAAATTTTTAGTCAATTTATGAATCAGCCAACCTCTAGTCATATGAATATTGCGTATCAAATTTTGTGGTATCTGAAACTGAATCCAAGACAAAGAATATTGTTTTCCTCTACCTCTGACATACTGCTAAGGGTTTTTGGTGATGCAGATTGGGCTTCCTATCCAAATATTCGAAACTTCATTACTGGTTATTGTATTTTTATTGGAAACTCTCTTATTTCTTAAAAATGTAAGAAATAGTCAATGGTCTCTTACTCCTCAGTAGAAGTAGAATATCGATCAATTGTCACAACTTATTGTGAATTATCTTAGTTATGTTATATTTTGAATGATTTGTAAATTTCACATCCTGATGTGGCATATCTATATTGTGACAATTAAGCGGCCATTCACATTATAACAAATCCTATATTTCATGAACGCACTAAACACATCGAGCTGGATTTTCATCTAATTCGGGACAAAAGTTAAGAAGAAAGTGTTCGCACATATCATGTCACCACTCAGAATCAGTTGACAGATATATTCACCAAGATTTTTTCATCATATCATTTAAATTTCGATCTATCTAAGATGGGTATCATCAATAGATATACTCCATCTTGTAGAGGAGTATTAGAAAATATATAACTTTTTTGTTTTGTAAATATTGTATCCGTTTTTTTATTTGTCCAAGACAACTACACTTTTTGGTTAAGATTTTATTCTCCTGCATTTTGTTAGGATTTTATTTCCTTGTAGGTAATTTTTTGTTGATTAGTGAAGATATTTTGTTAGGTTAGTTATTAGGAGATTTTCTTTCTTTGTATTATAAAAGGATCTCCTTGGGCAGTGTTTTGCGTGTGTGAAAAATATACAGCATTAATGAAATAAGATTTGATTTGCTCTCTTTCTGCTTCAGCAATCAATTATTGTCCTTCGCCATCTTTATTTTTCTGGTTTCATCTTTAGCCTGTTTCTCTTCCTCACTGCCTTCACCATTTCTGCTCTTTGTTTTTCTTACAACAATCGACGTTAAAAATTTAACAAAAGAGATTGTGATTGTAAGAAAATAAACATCTACCTAAGAAAGAGTCCAAAGACAACAAAAATAAAAACACTACATATAAAAGTGGAGAACAAATGATCACATATCGTTTATCGATAACAAAGAAGAACCAAAAAACTGTAATACCTAAGCCTTAAATATGATATCAAAAATTAATTAAATTAAATAAATTTTTAATAATAACTGTGTGTTAGAGTGATAAACTAAATAGTTGGTCATTTGAGGTGGCACCTCATAGGTGCAAGACACATGCCCGTCTGCAAAAAGTAGTAGTGTTGGCTCTTGTGGAGTGCATGGGCCACACATAAGTATATTTGAGGTAATATCTTTGTGCTTAATGTGGGTCATTTAAAAAATATACCTGTTAAAAATTTTTATTATAAATCATTCAACATCCTAAATGACAATGAAGAGTACTTAGTGAATTAAAGGAAGGCTTGGGGTGCTATTAAGCGAAGAACTAAGTATAAAGGTTACAAAATTAGGGTAAAACAAAAGGAGTGTTGGCCGGCTACTTTTGGGAGAGGAAAGCATTGAATGCTTGGTGAATTATGAGAGTAATTAAGTGGAGGGTCTACTTGAGAATTAAGAGAAAATAAGTGAAGGAAGACTCTCTACTTTGAGGGCCGATTATATTGACTTAGAATAAGCATAGGATGCTTGTGATTATTGAGTCATTAAGTGAGGTTAAAAGTAGTAGAATTAATAGAAGATGATTATAAAATAAATGGGTGCCCAACCATGCCAATAGGAGAAGAAAACCCTAGCTCTTATTACTTAATATGGAGTGGACTAATGTAGCCAATGGTAGCTTGAAGAGGGAAATTAATTTAAAAAGGTCTTATGTTAAAATTTGACCGAGTAGTTACACTGTAAATTAATTAAGTAGGCATTCTAATTTAATATTTGAATGATCTAATTAATCAAGGGCAAAGTGGTAGATATAATCAAATAAAAATAACGAAATTATAATTTTTTTAGTAATTTAATTGAGCGAGTTAATTTGGTTAATAAAAGAAAGTTAAATGAATGAAAAGAGAATCCTAACTCTTAGCCTAGTGGCAAATTATGTAAAGGAGAAATCTCTAAATGCCTTACCCTATGTTTGGTTGGAGAGAATAGAAATTCTATTCCCTCCTTATTCTTGGTGAAATTATTATTTGTGATATCCCGAATCTTTGTTCGGATTAATTTAATATCAATTATAATTTTGGACAAATTGGACGTGATAAAATTAATTAAATATTGAGAAATCTTTGGCGGATATTTGGATCG
>JAODPA010131451.1:0-16826 GCA_025585075.1 Nepenthes mirabilis | reverse complement strand
AAACATATTATCATAAATAAATAATTAATTAAAAATTTACATGGTTTGAATATGATGAGTACGGCAATACTTAAGTTGGCCCAAAATCCAAAGCACAGAAAAAAGAAAAGTCCAAGTGACAACAATCCAACAGAAAACTTTCTGAGCCAAAGTAAAAGATACGGCGGCTAATCTAAGAGATACAACTCAAATCGTCAAATATTTAAAAAGAGTAATTTTGTGTCCTTGGATTACGGCTACTTTACGGACAAGGATCCAAATGAGTCCATCGATCTTTTGAGCATATTCGAACAGAATCCATACAACATAAAGTATATGGTTATCTTTTTAGATCAGTGGGTATGATTTGGGAGGTAGAGAGAGAGAAAGAGTGCAATAATACACAAGATTTTATGTGAAAAATTTTCTCTTGAACAAGGAAAAAAATCATGGGACTCTGGGTCCGAAAACTGATTTCACTATCGTTGTGTTGATTACAAGTTGTTCAAGTTTTCAGAGGGGAGTAACTGAGAACAGAAAGTGATGAGGTGTCTAGCTTTTTCTAGTTTTGTTCTCTTTTTGATGAACTGTTGACAGCATGAATGTAAGTGCCAATTGTTCCCTCATTTTGCTAGGCATCTGGTTAATGTATATATAGTGGTTGAATCTTCCCACGTGAAGCACCCGCGTGGAGTTGGCGTGTACAGAGGATCCTACCACTAACTCTGCCAATCAAGCTTGCCGTGTCAGACATGTTGTATACATGCGAGTTAACTTCGTGTGACGTCACTTCTACAGTGACCAGACGTGCTCTGCAGATCATCATTCCCTATGAAGGTTGCGTGTTACAGAGATTGTGTGTGCCCTGTGAAAGTCAATATTCTGAGCTGGCGCTCTCAGTCGTCCTACGTTTCTTTTCTGTACTCGCCGTTGGAGATTTCTCAGAGTCCTCAACCTTGATAAATATTTTTGGACTTTATCCAATACGCGGATGATAGATGCCAAACGTATTCGGGTTTCAACTGAGGGCTTGGTCAGGAACAAGTTTTCGGGTTTTCAGAGCCATATCCTCAGTTCCATGTCCTCGGGGCTTTATTGTAGACTTTATTCTATCACGATGTCTTCAAGTCTCCTAAGCTAAGTCAGTCTCTCAGACCAATTCAGTTCTTTGGGCTTCATAGGATGCTGGTCCAAGTCCTCGGGCCTCAAGGTCGTTTTCACATTGCGGACCAAATCGGCTCCTTGGGCCTCTTGGGATGTGGAACATTGTCCTCGGACCTCTTGGGCTAATTTAGGCTCTTGGCCAAATTAGCCTCTTGAATCTCTTGGGATGTGGGTCCAAATCCTCAGGCCTTTACGATCAATTTAGTCCCTGGGGTTAAATTAACCTTGTGGGCCTCTAGGGTCGTAAGTTCAATTTTCGGACCTTTTAAATAAACCTTGGGTATCAATACCCATCACTAGCCCCCATGCCAAAGGGTTTGAATACTTCAACCCTTTGGCATGTCCATTGGACGCAGACAAGTCTCTCGTGAAGCTTCTCTCTACTGGAAGTCAGCTTGTGCCTTTGATCCATGGTGTTGCTTGGCTATTGCTTGAAGCTGACATTCATTCTTCTCTGTTGTGAATGTCTGTCGACGTGGTTGGAGCCAAAAGCTCGTGGACATATTAACCAAAATGCCCGAGAACAGTTTAAGTTCTAGACATTGGTGGCGCCTCTAAGTGACAGTCGTAACCACGTTTGTGTCCACGACCAAAAATGTCCTCAGGTATTTCGGAGACAAAAAGCTTCAATGAAAGCGCGTCCGAGAACTCCCATTGAGTCCGAGATGCTGGCTTGCACCGTCATTTGGGCCATAAAAGTGCAATAAATGCGCATTAATGGGATTGACGTTGTCTTAAAAACGTAAGGCCCACTATCTCTGGCAGCGTACGGGAGGCTCATGCGTGGCAAGGGTAATGACGAGGCGCGCCTTTTTTATTTTATGCTGTTTTCAAATATCATCCCTTGCTTTCATTCCTCTCACACAACCCTAAGGCATTCCTCTCAACACTTGGTCGTATTTCTTTCAAACTTTCACCTCTCACTTCTTGTGCATTTTCTCTGCTCCTTCCCCAAGCTTCCATGGCTCATGGAGTCAAAGACATTGCATCTTCCTTATCCCTGGTGAGCCTTGATGGCATTCGCACGAAGTATGGGATTCAAATTCAATGGCGATGGTGGTGCCATTGCTCAAGAGAGGGTTTGTAGTCCTCTTGACAGTTTTATTACCATCTACGAGGTCCACCTCAAGAGTGGGCTTCGTTTCTCTGGTCTCATGGAGTTATTCATCATTACGAAGGAACACCAAGTCCCCTTTGCCAGGCTGCAGCCTAATACCTTCAGGTATCTCGTGTCTCTCTATATCTTTGCCCACTACCATGGAAAACTGCTTGAGGTCTCTATGGTGAAGGTGATGTTCTGTTTCACTCATAACCTAGATTGGATCGTTATGACTCCATGTCCTGAGTTTATGGTTATGAGCGGTGGAATCCCTGATTCCACCAAGATGTAGAATGATAAATTTTTTTTCTTGGGAGTCTGAGAG
Organism: Nepenthes mirabilis; assembly: GCA_025585075.1. NCBI lineage: Eukaryota > Viridiplantae > Streptophyta > Magnoliopsida > Caryophyllales > Nepenthaceae > Nepenthes > Nepenthes mirabilis. Next base: position 14,259 of record JAODPA010131451.1, on the reverse strand, counting down.
AATTGGCCTCTCTCCAATGCTTGGGGGAAATGTGGCATCCTAGCATTGCTCAAAGGCCTCCAAAGAAGAGATGGGTTGTCAAGGAGTTCGTAGACTTGGTGATGGCTAACCTTGGCACCATCAATGATGCTAAGAAGAATATTTGGCTACGACTCGAGAACTTGGCGAGGGCCAAGTGGAGGACTCAGTCTGAGAACTCTGGCGTCCCTGCTACTGCTGATGAGAAGAAGAAGTTGAAGAAGAAAGAGAGATCTTTGAGGATCGAGAAGTCGTCCGAGCGGCCAAGGAAGAGTCATCGGACTGAAAGGTGGCTACTGTTGCGTCCTCCTGGTCCGATGATGATGATGTAGTAATTGTGCCCCTTGTGAGGAGGTTGACTTCTTCGCAGGTGGCACCAATCCAAGGAGCTGAAGGCGTCGGGCCTTCAGCCGCAAATGAGTCCTCAGGGCAGCCTTCTCTGTCTGCAGGCTTACCCACAGAGCCACCTGTTGCCTAGCCTCCTGTTGATGAGCCCATGCCTGACATCTCTCCATTTTTTGTTGGCAAGGTCTCAGTGTGGGTTGATAACCCACCTGAGGACATTACTGAGGTACAGCCAATGAGAGAGGCTGAGGTGACTCCAGCTGAGGAAGCAGCAATGATGACCATGACGATGACGATTATTGAAGCTACAGAGGCCAAGGAAAGTCGTACCACGGAGCTGCCTACTGCAAAGACTGCTGAGCCCCCTTAACTTATAATCCAAATTTTTAGTCCAATAACAACTTCGTCCGCTGTCCCTCAGGAGCCCTTGGTCGAGGATGGTGAAGGGACTTCATGCGCTACTGAAGCACAGATTGGGGCCGAAGATCATTCTGAAGCGGTTGAGCCCCCACTCTTGGATGAAGCTGCTTCTGCGCCTAAGGTTGGGGTTGAGGTTTCGGTGCAGGAGGCCGTGGCCGCGGAGTCCGAGGAGCCAGAAGCTCCCAAAGAGGGGAGCACTTTTAGGAGTTCTTTTATGACCAAGGTATTCCTGTATCCTCCTCTAGACTTTGTCCTCTTCTGTTTATACTTTACTGACTTGTCTTGTCTTTATAGTTTCAGGATATGGCCCGCGGCCTTTGCATGATTATCAGTGAGGCCGCCCAGGCTTACGCAAAGTTAGAAGCTTCCAGGTCCTTGGGGGAGCGTGTCCAAAGTCTAGAGCTAAAGCTTGCTGAAGCTGAGAGCCATATTTCTTCCCTTGGAGGCCAACTCAAGGAGTAGGAGAGGCTACACTTCGTCTCCCAAGGGAGGGACCTCTGGCTGGAATAGGAGCTCAGGACTTCATTGAAGTCTAAGGACATTGCACCGGCCTTGGATTACAAGTAATGGGGTGCCATTAAAATGTGTTGTCGAGTCATGAAGCTTTTGGTCCCAAGGTTTCCCATCGCTCTCTTCGATCCGAGGAATTCCAGTGCTTTGTGCAATGATGACTTGATTGGTCTCCCACCAAGTTGGAGGTCTTATGAGTCCTCACAATTAGGGCCATCCCGTCAGCCAGAATCCTCTGGGTACCCAGGATCCTAGGAATGACAGGGAATCTCAGCTGCTTGATGTGTTTTTTTTTTATTTGCATACCATTGTACACATGTTGTATATGAATAAAATTCTTATTATTTCAGTAAAAAAATTTTGTTTGTCTTACCCAAATTGCTCAAGTGTTAGGTTCTCTTTGACATGCTGTAAAGAAACTTTGTCTCCTATTAGGTAAGTGTTTGAACCTTATAATCATCTTAGACTAAAGATACTACCTCTAAGGTTGTCACATGCTTACTGTTTTGAGCCCCCCTAAGTTTTTAGTTCAACTTCTAGGGTTGCTTGGTGTCGTGGCCAAGTTTTAAGTTCGTCCTCACATGGGCCGCTCAAACACAACCGAGTTTTAAGTTCGACCTCTTGGGCCGCTCGGACACAGTCGAGTTTTAGAGTAAGTGAAAGGGTTGCTTTCACTTGACTTAGGACCCCCTAGGTTTTCTAAATTAATGAGATGATATGCAAACATTCAATGAAGTGTAAGATAGTAAATAAGTAAAAAGGAATTTCATCACATTAACGAAATGTGTTATAAGCACATCACATGATTCATTTAGCCTTACCTGGGCGTTCATACATACATTCATTGACTGTGTCTTTGGGTCGTGGGCCTAAGTCCCCGAGTCTCTAAGGCCAATTTAACGTCTCGGATTGAATCGGCTACTTGGGCCTCTTGGAACATGGGCCTAAGCCATCGGGCCTCCTGGGCTAACTTAGGCTCTTGGCCAAATCAGCCTCTTGAACCTCTTGGAACGTGGGTCCAAATCCTCGGGCCTGTAGTGCCAATTGTACTCCTCGGGTCAGATTAGCCTTGTGAGTCTCGTGGGCTTAAGCCTTCAGACCTCTTACCTAACTATTGCATATCTGGCTGCTCCCTGCTGGTATGCAGCTCATCACAGCCTTGTTTTACTTTATGTTTCCTTGAGCACATCTTGGCTTTCACGAAACCTTTGCATGCTACCATCCGGGTTGGTCGTGTGGATATCATGCTTATGACATTCCACTTCTTGGCTGATCCGCCACACCCTCTCCTGCTGTTCTGAAAACTTGTCCGAGTCTTTACAGGAAATGGTTAATGTAGTCTTCCTTGATAAGCCTTTTAATTTCCATCTGCAGCGTCCGGCAGCTTTTAGTACTGTGACCTTTGCGGCGATGGTAGTGGCAATACTCTGAGTGGTCACCTCCATCTGGGTTTCTTGACCCTTTGGCCCACTTCAGAAATTTTTCATCCTGGATTTGCATCAGGATATTGATACGAGAATCACTCAAGGGAGTCAGGTTCAAAGATTTGAGCTTCCCTTGAATAGCCTGCCCCGACTTGTGCTGCTTCGTCGATCCCCAGGAATCATGATGGTCCCTGTTCTTTCTTTTTCCTTCCACTACGCTCGGGTGAGAATCCTCTTCTCATCTTGACCTTTTTGCTTCATTGGCATCTTCTCCAAAGATCCATTTCTAGATCTTCTTACGTTTATTCTTTGTTTGAGGTTGAGCCGTTGCCTTCTTTTCATTGAGATAATCTCTCAACTTGTAAGAAGCTTGTATAGCTTTTTGCTGCACACGACTCTTTTCTTTTGGAGGGCACCCACTATGAGAGGATCCCTCCTAGTAGGTGGGCTCTCGATCATTGCAAGAGTAACAAGGGCTTCGCCTCTCTGGGCTATCCTTTTGGGCTTGAGGACCAAGGCGACCTTCAAGTTGCTGTGGCACTCTACTACTCAAGGGAGCTTGTGTTCTTTGGTCCTCATTCTGATTGGCCTGCTTCGTAGGGTGTTTCTTTTCCTTCCCTTTTTTTGGGAAATTGCAGTCTGACAGGCTCTGGATGGTGCTCCCTTTGACTGGCTGTCCAGTTTTGAGCAAAAGGTTTGGACGGCTCTGGAGAGATTGTCCATTTTTACTACTAGTGCCTGCAAACAAGGGTGGTAGTACCCATCATAATGGATAATCAATAAACCAGTATGGGCAGTTACAATATTAATCTAACGGTCAGGAGTCGTACGGTCTTACCACCAATTGAAGGTAGTAGTTATATATACAAATAATATCCCACATAATTGCAGAGACATAATGTTCACATATTAATTTGGGGATTCGCCAACCAAATAACATTTCTTACTATAAATACAGCCTTTTTCCTACAAAAGAGGGGATGAAAGGACAATGAGCGAACAAAGCCATACAAATGTCAAAGTCAGCCACTCTCTTATATGAGTGCATCACTTTCAAAGCTACTCTCTTATACGAGTGTATCAATTCCTAAGCCATTCTCTTAGCCGAGCACATACAAAAGAGTACAACCCACCAAACATAAGCACTCATCCCCATTCTCTTACATTCTTGCATTCATTTTCTCATATATTTTTCTTTAGAGTAAAAATATTACTAACTTGAGCGTTAAATGATATATCAAAAAATAAATTTTATATTCCTTTTACTTCTTATTTATTTCGTTATGGTGTGTAGGATCTAAATTTTGAGTAACAAAAATTGAACCAGCTTTGGATTAGACTCTCGTATAAGGTGGCTCTCTAATTCGTTCATCAATCCGAATATTTAAGATGTATCATTGGCGTTGTTTGTGGGAATGATAAAAGTCTAACTACATAATTAAGAAAAATAGACATAGTAAACGCTAGGACTCAAACAAGTGCGCCAATCAAAGACGTCGTCTCATATGGCGACAACTCAACGGTGGATAGTCATGAAGAAATTTATTTAGCCATGAATATAAATATGGAGACATTGGCAGCATGAATAGCGCAATGTCCAAGGTCTTCCAAACTGTCCGCACCAAGCTGGAGGGACAAATGTTGGGGGCTCCTTCCTCTAACTCCCACACTTCATCGTCTAGGAGGAGGAGTAGGAAGGAAAAGCAGCCTACCAATAAGATAGTTCAATGGCCCAATGACCTTGAGACCAGAGGGGCCATGAGCAACAGGGCTAAGACCCAACTAAAAGGCTTATTGAGTCTTGGAGTACAGGATGAAAGCTTAGAGTAGTAGAACCCACATTAATTTTTATACGATCAGAAGCCTTTAGACAAAGAGGAATCTTCATGCAGTACCCTGCCAAGAAGGGCCCGTAGTTGGCTCGTTCAACATGTCCCTTAGAACCACTAGGAGTTGAATATCAATGCAAAGAGGATTGCATCCACCTCCTTGGTAGAGGAGAGAATCTAAAAGATTGAGTAGCAGTTATTTTGAGGAAGTACAGATAGACACTCAGCCAACCTGGGTAGGTCACTATACATGAAGGAGATCTGGATGTAGCAGTTCCCTCATAAGTTCAAAAATGCCAACCGTGGAGCCCTACAATGAAAATTCCATTCCTATAGAGCATTTGGATAACTTTTGCACTCTGTTGGGATTCTAGGGCTTAGATGCTTCCTGCTAACCCTCAAAGGAGATGCTCAGTTTAGGTTTTATTAGCTGTAGCTAAATTAGATTTGAACATTCTAGGAACTCACCGATAATTTCTTTTCATAGTTTGCTTTTTGTTTAAGGGAGAAAAAATAGTTGTGGCACCTTGTCTACATCCAACAAGGGCCAAATAAAAGTCTGAAGCGGTTCTTGACCCTGTTCAACCAAGAGGATTGAAGGATATCAAAACTAACCGATGAGATAAAGATGAACTCTTTCATGATGACTGTATAGTCGGGTGATTTTTTTAAACACTTGACCCAATATGAGCCCAAGACATTTCTTGAGGTAGAGACCATCACCCATGTGTACATCGTTATCGAAGAGGCCAATAAAGCGAAGAGGCCAAAGTATGCAGATCACCATATGGGATCAACGAGCAATAAGAAGAGGAATGGAGATAATTCCTATACTCGAGATCCAAAGGAACAACCAAGGATAGAATTGAGTGTCCGAAAAGAGTTTAGGCCACTATGCCTAACTCCATTGACCAACACTTAGATAAACATTCTCATACAGATCCGGGACAAGAGGTTTCCGAAGTAGCCTAGGCATCCTAAAAACTCAGAAGGAGGATATCAATCAAAGTATTATTTCTAAAATCTATCTTCAGGTCACAAAACTAAGAATTGCCATACTCTGTACAAAGAAATTGAGGCTATTATCTAAAAAAGGGTACATCAACAAGTTCTTGAGAGACCCTAGACAAGTCTCCAAGAGAAAAAATGATGATGAGCTAGAGCAATAGGAGTAGTCATGCAATTGGATTGTAGTTGGAGTAGTTAAAATGGTGTCTACAAGACCACCTACTTACAATACTTTGAACAATCCAGAGAGGACTTCCAGCAACAAGAAATAGAGGATTGAAGTTAGAAATAATATCATTAGTTTTAGTAATAATGATATAATTCATGTAATAACTTTCAATTCTGATCCACTTGTTATACTTACACTCGTTTCTGACGATACACTTAACTATTAATTAAAATAAGTCTTTATTGATAATGAAAATTTAAGAAATTTTCTGTATGTTGATACCTATTTTAAGTTTAGATTAAAAAAGAACTAAATGAGACCAGTCGAGGGACCCCTATATGGGCAGAACAATAAACCTGTTTCAGTTTAGGGAATCATTCAATTGGAGGTCACTAGGAACGTATCTAAAAACAATAGGTTGATACACCCTCATGGACGGGAGACTCCACTGATGAGGTTACCCTATCCCTTATATGTGGTGTCTAACTCTAGAAGAAGCTGACTATATACTGTGTGAAGTACATCTCAACATTAACAAGTGGCACATAGGGGGCAAGAATATTGCATTCAAGGTTATGAGACAGGGTTACTACTAGCCAATGATGAAACGAGACGCCATAAAATTCAAAAAGAAATGTGAAAATTACCAAATCTACGGCAACGTCCCTCATCGACTGCACGCAGAATTGCAAACCCTATAGTAACCCTAGCCATTCGTATAGTAGGGGCTTTAATATTAGGCCCATTACTCATTGTGTTTGGACAAAGAAAATTCGTCATTGTCTACATTGACTACCTTACAAAATGAGTAGAAACCTCTCCATTGGCACTAATAATGATGAACATGATAGAGTTCATTCAGCAGAGTATCATATGCAAATTTGAGATTTTTGAGATCATAATAACCGATAACGAAACACTAGTAAAAGATTCACCAAGTATTGCATGAATTTAAAAATTCAGTTGGTTCATACTTTCGTCACATTTTCTCAACTAAACGAGTAGGTAGAAGTAACAATCTGAATCCTATAACACGTCTTGAAAACAAAGCTTAAAGATGCAAGGGGCTCCTGGGCGAATAAACTATCCTCCATGCTATGAACCTATCAGACGATACTAAGGAAACCTACACGAAAAATGCCACTCAGTTTGTGTTTTGGGATTGAAGCAGTCATCCCAGTAGAAATTGATCTGTCCAACCTCCGAGTGAAAAGTTTCAACCCTTAAAGCAATTTCTAATAACTCAGAGAGTTTATTAACTTCCTTGAAGAAGCTTGAGACATAGTAAGGTTGCATACAACGGCTTATTAGTAACAGATCGCTTGGTATTATAATAAAAAGGTAAAAACTTGCCAATTCAATATGGGTGATCTAATTCTATGAAGTATAGAGGTAACAGGCAAAACCGTCGATAACTTCATCCACTTCATCAGCTTTCAACGGCCTCGGCCACTACTGCATTGTCATCAAACATTTTCTCTACGTTGTCATTCTTCAAAGTCCTCAGCCGCTACAACACTGTCCTCTGTCATTGCATCCTCTTTCTACGTCCACGTCCACTACTGTGTATGTCCTCGGTCATTTCTCCACTTCTGCATCCTTCAATGTTCGCGACCAATACTTGTTTGACCTCAGTCATTATCTCCACTTCGGCACTTTCTCGAGAGTACTGAGTTTACCTCGGTCATTTCCTCCACGTCTTCAACTTCCTCGGCCTTTACTACATTGTCCTCAGTCATATCATCCCCTACGGTAGTCTGTTAATGGTAAGCACCATCTTATCATCTATTACTCTAGTTTTGGTTAACGGAGATTATTTCAAGCTTCCGACGAACAACGTTGGTAATCAATTTGACCACTTGGGATTCATCTTGTGGTACCAAATTCTTGAATGTGCACTAGTTCCTTTCACGCCAAATGTAGTATACTGTTGTAGCTAGGGTGAGGTGAAATGAGTATGCTTTGAGGTTCTAACCCTTCCATTTGTTTGCTGCCCAGACAATGTTGGAGTTCCAATCATTATATGGCCAGCATATCCCAGCTTGGCGGCACATCATCCTCCATACACCAATTGAAAATGGGCAGTAAAGAAAAGGTGCTTGTGACTTTCACTCCCATCTTTACACCACATGCAAGTCATCGGCAGATGAGTGAAGTAACTAATACGATCTAGGATGTTGAGTTTTTGACGCATAACCAGCCATAGAGTAAAAGCATGGGTTAGAATATATTTAGGGCCCCAGACTAGGTTATATCACTCCACTTTATTTTTGGGCTTTTGGAAAATTTAATATGCCGATTTTGCCGTATAGACACCAGAGAGGCTATCACACCATTTTATTACATTGCTTCTGGAGGCATCAGGATTATACTTTGGCATGTTTTCCATGATGCCTGCTACCTCCATATCAAGATTATTTGGCCATTTCCACTTACCTTGGTAAATGATATCCATGACTTAGCATTCTCAGATAAGCGTATTACACACCTTAATCTCTCCGTCTATCGATCACAAAGTGGTCCATATGGGTACTAATTGTTCGTCCACAGAATTGTATCTGCACCATTCCCAATGTGGTGGCATATTTTGAGGTGAAAGACAGGGCGTACCTTCATGAGTTTCTTATAACTCCATGTTGCTGAGTCTGGAACTTTTATAGTCCAAATATAACGATCTTTAATACGATAAGCATAACACCATGCTGACCATACAGAGGCTAGGTCTTTTGTAATAATCTTCCAAAATAATCGGTAGATGGTTTTTTATTCCCAAGTACCCTTCTTCTTTTGCAGAGCATACATCCTCCCATGCAACTTTTGCTGCAAACTTTCCTCCAATAGATCCATGCCAAAGAAAACAACGGATGTAGCCCTCTATCTTCTTCAATATCGCTTTTGGTAAGATGAAAATAGATGCCCAGTAGATATGAAGCATCAATAGAATGGATGAAATCCGCTAAAGCCATCCACCAAATGATAGCCATTTATTCTTCTGGGATTCACTTTCTGAAGCACTCTGTCCAGCAATGATTAGCAGTCTTTTAATGAGAGTCTAGTGGTAATGAGGGGAACGCCCAGGTATCTCATTGGGAGCACGCCATGTTTGAAACCCATAATGTCCTGAAGTTCCTGACAGGTTTTCTTGTCTCCAGAGTAGATAAAAATTTTGCTTTTAACCCTGTTAGCTAATAGGCTCGAGAGTTCTTCAAATTCCTTGAGACAGTCATGAATAATTCTTATAGAATTAGTGTCAGCCTTCGAGAAAAGAAGAATGTCATTGGGAAAACCAAGCGTCACCATCCTTGTTCTTTCGCATTTCCAATGATATTGGAAATCCCTATGTCTCCGGGCTTTAATTTTCAGGATATTGTTCAAAGCTTCCATGGCCAAGACAAAAAGATAAGTGAAAGAGGGTCACCTTGGCGAAGTCCCTTAGCCCCTTTGAAAAAACCAATAAATTCCCCATTGATGTTAATAGAAAAGGAGGTGATGGTAATACATTGTTGAATCCAATTAACCACCTGGGGGAAACCCATCAATTCTAGAGTAGCAATCAGAAAATCTCACTTGATCAAATCGTATGCTTTCCAAGTGGCACATCGGGGCACTCCTTTGCCCGAGTGGTATTTGTGAAGCAATTTTTGAGCCAGCAGGATATTGTCTCCAATATACCTCCCCGTCACAAATGTGGTTTGACAATTATCAACCAAATAAGGTAGGGCAGATCTGATGCAGTTGGCAATGATCTTCGAGATGATTTTATAGATAACATTGCAATAAGAAATGGGTCTAAATTCAGTTACCTTGGAGGGGTTCTTTACCTTTGGAATTAAGCTGATAATAGTAACATTTATCTGTTTGAGGAGTTTCCCATGATGAAAAAAAATCTTGCATAGCTTCAACAATCGAGGGACTGATAATATGCCAAGCCTCTTTATAAAACTTAGAAGAAAATCCATCCAGACCTGGAGCTTTGCAGTCACCAGTTGAAAATAGAGACTGTTGAACCTTCTCGGCACTAACAACACTGCGTATCATGGGGGGAAGGTTGTCCGAAATGGTATGCTGAATAAATGGCTGGAGCCTTGCCTTATAAAAGGGTTTATCATTCCGACCAGAACCTAAGAAGCGCGAAAAATAGTTGACAATTAATTGCTGAACCTCCTCAAGGCTACTGGTTGGGGTACCATCTTCTTTAATCAATGAGAGGATTTTATTACGATTGTAGTTTTCAGCAACTGAATGAAAGAAGAATTTAGTGCATTGATCTCCCTCCTTGAGCCATTTAATTTACTTTCTACTGAATAAAGTCCAGCTCCTGTCTCAGTGTTTGGCAATATGCAAATTTATAGTTTTCTTCCTCAGTCACCACTACATTATGGGGATTATGGAAGGAAGCCTTTTGATAATCTTCAAGAGCCTTTCGGGTCCGTACAACCTCTTCCAAGACGTTCCTGATCCGGCCATTTAAATTTTTCAGTAGACCATGAGCAATCCGCAATTTCGTAGCAATTTGGAACATCGGGACTCTATGTATCCTACTTTGCCACGCCTCTTGAACCGTAGGTAGGAATTCAGGGTACTTAGTGAGAAAATTATTGAAACAGAACATACGTTTTCTAGACCGATCCTTTATATTTGAGGATAGGATGCAAGGAGAGTGGTCAGATATTCTAACTGGGAAGAAGGAGACATTGAAATCTTCAAATTCTAAAAGCTAGGAGCCATTGACTACAACTCTGTCCAATTTTCTATAGATACGAACATTTACCTCTCTACCATCATTCCAGGTGTAGAATGACCCTCATAGCTTAAATCCTGAAGGTCACAATCTGTGAGGCATTTATTCAAGTCCATAGCACTTTTAGCATGCCAATTGCTTCGCAGGCTTTCAGAGGGGACTCTGATCGCATTAAAATCTCTGATGGCAACCCATGGCATCCCGATAAGTTGATGGTTCAGTTCCCAAAGTTTATCCCATAATATGCGCCATTCAGTCTCTAAATTGGATCCATAAAACAAGGAAAGATAGAAAGTCTTCTTAGTAGCCTTGGTGCAAACTTGACAATGAATAATTTGGTTTTCTTTAGCAAGTATATCCGGATTAACAATTTCAGAATCCCATCCAATCCAAATTCGACCTATAGAAGTCGGTGAATAGTTCATCTCCCAATTCCAGTAAGGCATTAGCTTCTTGGTAATCTGAGTAACATTACATTCTCTAACCTTTCTTTCAACTAGACCAACAATAGCACAGCTCGAAGAAAGAATAAAATGTTTGACCTCCTAGGCTTTTAATCGCCCATTAAGTCCTTAGATATTCTAACATGCAATGCTAACTATAAGGGTTAGGAGAAGGGAAACTTTTCTTTTTAGGGCCCTTTGGTTTTTTTGAGAATGGGTTTCAGCACCCTGCCGTTAGATGGAGGCAGATCACTTGCCACTGGAAGGGGCGAATTATCCCCTCTCTCCAAACTAGGGCTATCTTGAGACATCGCTGAATTAAATATAACATTCTCAGTCTTCAATGGTGAATCAATCTAGGCTTGTAGATTCTTAGGTGAACCCGTAAGAACTCCTGCACCAAAGCCTCCCTCCTACTACCTCATTTGATCTATATCTCACCGCGGCTTATCAAGCATAGAAAAAGATCCCATCTGTCCTAGGTGTTGCAATCCAAGGTGTTGACTCCCTTGATCTATGCCAACCCTTCCGTGAATGCCAGTTTCCTCAACACGACTTGATGACCCTTCCTGAGAACTAAGCTCAGCCTTAGATGAATCAACAGGAGTACTTGGATCATGGGATAAAGTAGGTGCATCTGCTACTCCCACTTGCAACGATGTGTCCTCATCCTCATCAACAATATTCGGACAATGCGTAGACATCTCCAGAGTACAGGAAGCCTCCCCTTTCTTGACAGCAGTCAAGGGTAAACTAGCATTAGCAAAAGCCGCATTACTAGCATCTTGGCAAAAATACTCAGTATCTATAGGAGGATCAGAGTCCTTGGCTATTTGTAAGATCACAAAAGCATTAGAAGTAATCGTCACAGAACTGGCCACCAGCTTACCTTATTGCATTTCTTTCGGCTTATTCCTCTTTTATCTAGACTGAAAAACTGCCTCAACTGTTCCTTACCATTGGCTGGAGCAGTGGTGGAAAACAGAGAAGGGAAAATTTCCCCGTAGGCTTACAAACTCTCTTAGCCTTGTACTGGGACTCACCATGCCCAAAACGATGGCAACTACCACAACACACCGGCTTCCATAGGTGGTCTACATCGACCACCACATGAGATTCCATCTTAGAGGATGAATCCATCCCCGTTATCAGCCTTATTTTTGAGGGAAAAGACCCATATGGGTCAAATTCTACCTCTACACAAACTCGTGCAAAATTCTTATGATCCATATGGGCCGTATTAGCATCCAACTGGATAGGTTTTCCTACTACGCTAGCAATCCATCTTAGACCCATAGGAGTCCAAAATTCCATCGGTGTGATGGACCGTATTTTTCAATCAAAAATCTGATAGAGTTCCATCTGAAATACGAATATCTGCCAATATAAAAATCGGTATAATCTCCTGTACAACACAAAATACATCCAAATAATCCTAACAACCGACATCGATAACGATACACCAAACCGCACAGGATGTAATTGCCACATATAACTTGTGGCTCCAACGCTGTGTATCTAAATATAGCATTGACCAAAGAGAGATGCCACTAGGTACCTATTACAAATTATAAAAACCTGTGAAAGCATAATAAATTCAAACAATAGCGAAAGCTAAATCATCTAATCATCGGCCGTATGTACAAAGTACACTAAGATTTCAAAAGAAATGTAAATATATATACAATTTTTCCATGACATAAATAAAACTACAAACTATAAATCTTTGACATGATCTTCCAAATTCAAGTCTAGACCACTTTGAATCTCTACACTGTCCCATCGGGTTTGACAGACCTGTGCTAATCTGGAGATAAGAAAAAGTGAGGGTGAGCTAAAAGCTCAATAAATGTAATATAATCAAAACGGTAAGCAATATAAGCAAAGTAAAGCATGAGGGGATATATGAGTATAATGAGGATGCATAAATATAATACGTGATTAATTATACTTTTAAGATTCAATTAACTTTTCACGTTTAATTCTTCTTCTCTTTGGGATGTAAATTATGCGTAATTATTTATATTTACGGATCAATTTTAATAAGCCTTACTAGCTAAAAGTACGGGAGAACGAGAAAATGAATATGTTATTCTACACATTATAAAGTATAACGGTTACATTTTAGGCCAGTAATTATTCGGCCATCATTTATCATATCGACTATATTTTAGGCCTGCAGTTACTCGGCCATCACATATGCTCCCATGTCTCTTGGGATCTAGAGGCAATTCCTTATCCTTCCACAATAATATCTTAAAGTTTACTAAGAGTATTATCCGCTACAATATGTGGTTAGGATAATCCTTAAATCTCTACTGTAACACCAATTGCATGCCTAAGGATATTACTTTCCATAATATAAATCCATGGTCCTAGTTTCATGATTTCTTATTCTTTAATGGAAGATCTACCATACTTCTTTCATAATTTTCTCTATCATGGAGAACAAATTAATCATATATCCGATTGTAAAATTTTTCTCTAAATACTTGCACGATTTTTATCTTTCTTTTGGATTTAAATCTTCTTATGACTTAATTTGTATACATGAACATCGTAATGCATGGGAATGGTAGAAACTCTTACCACCATAAGCTAAACGTTACTTTAAGGATTCTAGATAATATTTCCTTCACAACTGGTTAACGAATATATTTTCTGAAATAAACAATTAAACATATGCAAATATATATGCAACTTAATTAACAATTAAATAATGCAGAATTATATAAATTTTACCAAAGAGAATCGGGTGAACAGTACCAGCGTGTGAACAGCGCCCGGTTGTGCATATTGAATGATTCTCAAAATTTCGGGCATCCAATAACTAAATTACCAAATCCAGGATATGGGTAATCATAATCTCAAGCCAATTTATGTATAATTTTTGAAGTATATGCCTAAGCGAGATCCCAGCGTATCCTAGGTTTCTGACGAACAAAAATACACCTAAAACTACCAAATTGGATACTCAATCGATAAATTAACTTATATAGGATATGTATAATGATATTCTAGTCTTAATTTATGTAGAAGCCCCAAAAATCAGAGCCCAAAGCTACCTGGGCATGGGGTTAGGGTAGAAATCGGTTAAAATTTATAAATTTGAACATGAAATTCATATATATGTATAATTAAATTATGGGTATCACATGTATGGGTTGGGTATCGGGACGATAATACCCAAAGGGAATTAAACAAAAATCAAAAAGAATAGAAGAGTATGGTATGAATGCACTTACCTCGACTCGATCTACGATTTCTCCAATTAGCTCGAATCCGGAAACGAACTCGAGAGCCTCCATTTGCTCCTTTCTCTCTCTACCCGCCGGCTCCCTCTCTCTTTCTC
>JAODPA010131440.1:0-16828 GCA_025585075.1 Nepenthes mirabilis | reverse complement strand
TGTTCGGAAAAAAAAAAAAAAATTGGACACGTGTCTGAACGTGTCCGGGAACTGTCGATGTCTGAACATGTCCGGGAACTGTCGGTATCCAATACGCGTCGGACACCGACACGTTAAGGCCGGGAGAGTGTCCGTGCTTCATAGTTCTTGGGGTAACTTATTCATCAGTAATTTTTCACTAGAATGGGTGGTGCATACCTGTTTCTATGCCTTATTGTTGATTCACCAGGGGAATTGGGGAAGAAAAAGTTCTGCAATTCACTGCTTCGTTAGGTTGGATGGAAAAAGATATTCCATGGAAATATTTTTCTAGAGGGGGAATACTTTCTTCTTTATTTCAAATACTGCAGCAGAATTTTTTTTCTTAAAAGCACAACTGATTTGGTTATGATGAATGGGGTTTCGGTGGTAAAGCCAGATGTTTTTTGGTGGTTAGTGATTGTGGATGTGGAGGATTAGGTAGTACCAGTGGTTAATTTTCCTGTCGTGATTTGAAGTGAACAAAATGCTTATCTTAAAATTGTCCTTCTGACCAACTAATGGAAAATTAAAAAGATAAAAAAAAAAGATGAGAAAAAATAACATTCTAGGAAAATATTTTTTGTCCAGCCATACAAAGCAATAATAGTTGTTGTTTGGTGGAGGTCAAGGGTTAAACAAAAGTAGTTTCTCTGCAATACAATATAAGAATATATTCATCCAACTATTCCTAGACACCAAAATGTGGAGCCTTGTGGAAGTTGTAAATATTCAATGGCTGAGATATTTGTCATGACCAGAGTTTTGGCTAAGAATAGAGTTGGCATATCCTGTCAGAAGTGAAAATGGAAGACATAAGCCAGTGGGAGGCTAAGACAAAAATCTAGAGATAATGGAGACATTATGTATTAAAATACTTTTGGAGAGGGGCCATTATACTTCTTTAGGAGATTTTGTGATATACCAAATATTTAGGTAGAGCTAGGGGCCTTGTGGCGCTTTAAGCAAGTATTATGGTTATTTGCTTTTCTTTTTCAAAGACAGCAATTGTAGTAGTGTCATAGGTGATGCTATCTAATTAAGGTCCCTGAAATCCAATCCAAAAAGTCATTCATAATGTAGTCCCATGCTTGGGAGCATAATTCCATATCTCTCTCTCTCTCTCTTGTGCTTGTACATTTCTTGAATCTGATTGGGTTCATTTTTATGTTTTGATTATGATAGACTTCAAAATGTCTACTACAATTGAAGGTAAGTCTTTGTTTTTAGTTAATATAGGGTTGTTTATGTAGTGATTGCGGTGTTGAGCAAAAAGATTGCCTCTTTGGATGGTGATTGAGGCAAGGTTGGAAATGTAAGATAAACTTTAGTGTCCCGAGTGCTTTGACAAGACACTGGTTAGGATTAATATTCGGGTTAAATCTGACCTATAAGTTTATTGAAGTTAGGATTTGTATGGCTGAGGAAATCAGCATCTTTGTCCTTGGAGGTTCTAAAATGCAAGATATTCCCAATAAATAACCAAAAAGTATTAGACTTTCTAAACCTTATACATAAACCATAGCCATTTCTGAAGCCATATAAAATTATTTTACTGTTGTCATGATCCTCAAAGTCTAACATGCAGCTGGACCCTAATGAAGCTAATGGGAAATCAACCCCAGTAACATAGAAAACCCCTCTTTTACTTTGGAAATTGGTGGAGAACGCTGGCAGTGATTGTGGATCAAGTAACATAGTTCACCTCTCTCATCCCCTGGAATTGGAGAAGAAAGCCAGCAACGATGGTGGACCAACTGACCAAGTAACAATGATTTCATTGCTCAGTTTAAAATTCAAGAACCTTTTTGAAAAACAATGAATCATATGTTCATCAAAGAACCATATCTGTAGATTCCATGAGCCTCCTCTAGAAACCAGTTGTTGTAAGAGCCTTAATGTACAAGAAATGTTTAACTACTATCTTGATCACAAAGTCCCAGAAAGTCCTAGAACAACACAGGATCTCTCTTTCAGTTTGAATTGAAATAATAACCAGCAATGATGGTGGACCAACTAACAAACATCA
Organism: Nepenthes mirabilis; assembly: GCA_025585075.1. NCBI lineage: Eukaryota > Viridiplantae > Streptophyta > Magnoliopsida > Caryophyllales > Nepenthaceae > Nepenthes > Nepenthes mirabilis. The sequence continues at coordinate 14,781 of JAODPA010131440.1, read as the reverse complement.
CCTCACATGTTCTTTGAAATTGCAGCAGATAGCAAGGATGATGGTGGACCACGTGACAGAGGTCATCATGCTTATTCTTTGGAATTCAAGAACCTCTTCCAAAAACCAAAAATTATATTTGCATTCAGTGACTAATGACTATAAGTTGTAGAATAATGAGGATTTCATTTCAGGAACCATATATTATTTAAAGAATTGTTAGTCATTGTCATGTTTCTCAGTCCAACAAACAACAGAACCTTTTGAACAACAAGATGTCTTCCCAGTAAATAAGAAAACCTCTCCCTTCTGCTGTAAGTGTTGTAGAAAGCCAGCAATGAGCACAAAACTAGCTAAAATGGGGACTGAGTTAATAAAGATTGCCTCCCTTATTCTATAGAATTGGAGAAGAAAGCTAGCGAATGTAGTTGACCAAATAATAAAGATAAGCTCACTTAGAGATTGGAGAAGAAAGCTAGCAACGATGGTAGATCAAGTAACAAAGGTCAACTTTATTGTTCTCTAGAATTGGGGTAAAAGCCTAAAGCAATGTTATTGAGTTATAAAGATCATTTTGCTTGTTCTTTGTGATTAGTGTAGAAAGATGAGAACATGCCCTGAGTACAAAGAGTACCTTAATAATTGTTTTCTATGGCGACGAGTTAGATCCTGAAGACTATGAACTCATCAATTCCTAGTTAAAGCCAAAGGTGAATGAACAAGATATGCTCCATAGCATAGGGCATGCAATTAATGTTTATGATTGCAAATGATGGTGAAACTATGCATTTTTGTGATATTATTCCCTCATTTGAACCTAAAAGAGGTCCAAATGGTTTTTGATTGTGTCGGCCAAAAAGGGACATACAATTCTTACAAAGAAGGATACAATTAAAAATGATTGAGCGTCGCATTTGATACATCAACTTGACATCACAGAAATGGCATTGCAAGTTGATTTAGCAACAATGAAAAAAAGAAAGGGTTAATAAATTAAGTTTAAGTAGAGGGCCTTGAAAAACTTTGACGCCTATATTAAGTACTATTTCTTTTCTTTCCTATTTTCTTAACTTTATTCAAGGTCTTGTATGCATGACGCATGGAATCAAATATTGGCCGAAATGAAAAATATTGGCCATTTATATCGGTATATTTTTCCGCTACTGTGGCAAAATCGTGATGTCACTACATCAACAATATATCACAATATATTGATCAATATTTCCCTGTTAGATTCCAATTTACAAAATATTCTACACTCGATATGGCTGACACCGCTGTGGCCATGACCAATACCAATACAGCCATGAGCAATACCGATATTTTTATACATGAAGTGAAAAAATGATCAAAATGTTTGAGAAGAATAATCGGAAAGTGGGCTTTCAAGATCGTCATATATGCTTAGTGGAAATAGTGTGAGCTGGGCAAATTAAGTGATAGTAATACGGAATAAACCAATATTTATGTTCATAATAGGAATGCGTCGGAAAGGGACAATCCAACATTGTGATCTATTCTAGCTACTCACATTTTGTTGGATATTTACCTTCAAAATTTTGAAGCTCTGACAGTTTATAGTTACCTCAACAGGGACTTTATAGTGTTTTATTAGGATGAATATTTTGATCAATTGCTGGTAGTTGGACAAGGAAAGGCAAGCTTCCTTATGAAAACATGTCACCCCAAAATCTAGCCACTAGGGTATAACTCATCCTTATGATTGCGCCTTTTGTAGAAGTAAACAACAATTATTTTCACCGTGTTATGAGAACATATGGTCATATATACCTAATATAGCCAATCATGCATTGTGGGTGACATATGTTTCACCTCATGGATTGATTTTATGGTTAATCTCTTTCAATTTTGATGTGATGACATTTATATTTACATTTTAAAATTTCAATATCCTATTGTAACATACATGATGAGCTTCTTTAATCCATATACTGATGTTGTTGAAGGTGAGAGGGGCATGAAGATGTAAGAGATCTTTGAACGCTAGGTGCGAGGTGTTGTAGCCTGACTTAATGCAGTGAAAATTGACTATGTCGCTCTGAGACTTGTCCAAGTTAAGGATAACCTCTCTTAACTCAAGAATCCTATAGTCTGATCTCTAATATTTGGCCACGTGAGGTTTGATGGTTGAATCCCTTGCAATATCCCTTGCATCTTTCACCTTAACTTAGAGGCTCTTGCTCCTCTTAGTCATGGAATGAGTAACATGCCTATTGCTTCCTGGTTGAGATGGTGCTGGCCCCATTGATAAATCCTCGTGTCACTTAGCCCTTACACAAACACGGTCAGTGCATGGCATTCCGTTGCAGGGAGCATTCCTTCTTCCTATCCGTTACCAAGAACATAGTGGCCCACTAGTACATGTCACTCGTGTCTATGACACTATTCCCAACCTTGAGTCTTGAGCCCTATGTTTAGTAGTGGTCATGACACTTATTAAGGCAACCTGTTTCGCAACTCATTTTAGTCACCCAAGCATAATTGCATGCACCAACCATCATGCCTATAGATGCAAATATCGGCCGATAGGTATCAGTATTGGGTTATTTCGATACCGGTTGCGACAATATTACAATATGTTATTATATCAACAATATATCTTAGTATATAATATTTAAAATATCAGTCAATATAACTGATACTTAGCCGATATATTAACCAATACGGCGCCAGCAACTTATGATTTTCAAAATTTTTCCTTTGGATATATCTGATACCGATACTTATGGTCTAATATGTCTGTGACATCAACGTAGCTGCGACCTATACTAACATTAATGTTTTTATCCAGGATCTTGCCTCGACAAGTAGAATACTTGGAAACCATGACTTTAATAATCTCACGTAGCACAGTGTGTCCTCGTTTAAGTGCTTACAACATTACCAGTGTCCAGCTGGCTCAAGGCTTCCAGCTTTCTGTTGCCTGGGAAGTCCATCCCCTCAAGTATGAAATATGCAATATCTCGTCCCAAGTGCACCCAAGGGTCTAAATTTCTACCCCGAACATTATCCACTATCAACCCTTTAGCCCACTGTCTCTAAGTTGTCTTTGTGACATACCCCAAAGCCAGTCCCCATCACAAGATAGCTCACTTAGGTAATATGTAGAGACTTGTCGCACTATGATACCCCCCAACGGTGGTGAAGAGCTGAACACCAAGTTTTTTTTATTAAGGAAATGAAGCTTTAAGTGATTTCTAGAAGTACACATTGAACCATCCCAGCTATCACACTAGCCTATCTCCAAGTTTCACTAGAATTGAAATTCCAAATGTTCATCATGTGCTCAGACTCAGCTTTGTTGCATTTCCATGTTCCCAACTAAGACTCACTTCAGTCCTATCAGTGGTTGGAAAATGTTGTTGACCAGAGAGAACTCATTCACCTTGCATCATTGTGGGAATCGATAATATCGTTGCTCCATGCCAACAAATGACAACAATGTTACCCATCTCTTCGCCACATCAACACCTCATCATAGACTTACATGCACACCTCTGAGTACTTATTTTCAGACCCATGCCACAACAATTTGCATAGCGTCATTACTCGTTGACACCTGGACTTGCCTACACAACATGAGGCGAAGATGTAGGCACAGGCCTATGGAAGTCAGGGGCACTTTTATGAAACGTGTGTAGATGATTGTTTGGTAATACATTTCCAATTGTTTAAATTGTTAATAGAATAATGATACTGAGATTATTCCAGTAGCATTCGATGATATAATATGCTGTATGTCTATTGTTGAGCAATGGTCTTCTAGGAGGTCAGAGCAACTGTAATATGCTGTTTATGACTGCCCTGTTGGCGATATACAAAAAAGATAAACTCTGTGTAATGATTGAGAATCAGGTAGCTAATGCCTCCTTAGTGGAAAATTTTTTTTAATTTTGGTGTAGTAGATTCAATGGCTGGTGATGATAATTCAATGAAGGAAAGACACATTGCTGCATACTTGAGCTTAATTCTTGATGGTAAAAACTTGGGTTCATGCCCAAACTCTAAATACCAACTAGACTTTGTCGTGTGGTGTGGTGAAAAACACATTCAAGTTACTAATCCCATTGCAAAGTCATGGCTCTATTTCAGTCATTTAATGTGGTGATAATATTAATGTAAATATCAGCCGATATATGTCAATATTGGGCCCCCTAATGTCGCTATAGTATTGTCATATTTTCCATGTTAGCTGATATATATCTACAATATATTTTGATATATCAACCGATACGACCCTGTTAGTTTTTAATTTTTTTTTAAAAAAATATTTTTCTTCTGATATATATGATACTAATATATATTGCTAGATATCTTTGAAACTAATTCCGATATCAATACTTTCATCCATTAATATTAAATCCAATGGAGAGTCCTGAAGAAGCTTTTGTAACAGTTGCGATTTCAAATATTTTGTGAGACTAGTGCCAAAATACCTGCACAATTATGTAGCGACTTATTTGTTTCTGTTTATTGGAAGAAGATTGACTCGTACATTTTGTGTTTATAACAGTTGAGGAATGTCATAGATCCAAAGAGGCACTATGTGAAGGGTGATTCAAAGTCAAAGACAATGCCTAAATACGTCCAGGCGAGTTGTGATGTCCTGGAGTTGTCTTCAGTGCTTGAGCATTTGGGTTGTTATTGTGAAACATATACTTGAAATATATTTTGATTTGCCTCTTGCTGATAACAATCAGGTGGGGACGGTTGTCGAGTCTGCGTTGGAGTTCTTCTCTGGCAGACTAACTAAGAAGCAAAGGAAGACCACCCTTGCAGATGAGCTGCTTTCTGATATTTCTCTCACAGAGTACAGGCAAGCTGCAAAAATATTGTCATGCTTATTGCTTTACTGGAGCATGGCCATATGTTGCCATATGTTTTTTATTTTCACAATAGTGACAGATGCTTCTGCAATTTTTTTGTGATTAGGCTAGTAACTATATAGATCAACTATATTAGAGTATATAGTGATGCAGGGAAGTGGAATTAGGGAAGAGGAAGAAGATGAGAAAGTTGACAAGTGGAAAATAGAGAAAAGAGAGGAGCAGATATTGCAAAGGGAAGGAAAGAGATATAATTTCTCAATATTAATTCAATTCATCAATAGTTAACCAGATGATAAAATTAGGGTCCTTTTAGAAGCACTTTTTTCCTAGATTAATTAAAAATCAAATATAGTTTTTTAATTAATTATGACCAAAAATAAAGAAATAATAAAAATAAAATACAATATTTCATAGATATCTTAATGACTATCGAACATATAAAATATTAGANGGAGAGCCCGTTGGATTAAATCCAACGACGTTGTGCCGCGACCCATGCCCCGGAGGCTCTGAGCCAGTAACCCTAATTTTCCGCTTTCCTTCAGTCTGAAGATCTGAAGTCTGAGATGGAGGGGAGCCTATGACCATCATCGGCAGCAAATCTCTGAAGTCTGAAGGCTGAAACTCTCTGCTCTCTCGTCTGTCCACTGCATCTCGTTTGGCTTTGTGAGTTCTCTCTCAATCTCTCCTCTGTTTCCGTCTCTCCTCCATGCTCTCTTTCTATCCATAGTCTCATTTCTATTCCCTCTGATATTCAAAGATGGTAAATCTGAGATTTAACTGATCGCCAACAAACTTAAATCTTGTCTAGCGCTTCATTTTCATTCAAGAATGCCAGAAAGCAAGCCGGTGATAGGCTTGACATGGGAGCCCAAATTCCCATCCCTCTCTAATACAATAAAATTCGACTCTTCTTCTGTGTCCGATAAAACCTATGAAAATAGTATTCTGTATAAGCCTACATCAGAGCTCATTGATGGGTTGTACGTTCCACCCAACAACCCCAGAAAGCTCAACAAATTGCTCAGGAAACAAGTCAAAGATACCGCTGGCAAAAGTTGGTACGTGTACTTTTGCTTCTGTTTTTCCCCTATCACATCGTTTGTTTCAATTGACATAACCGATGTCTTATATTGATGAATTGTTGGTGTGAAAAAGCTAATATTTTGATTTGGTTTGTTGTGGAATGTGGAAAGGTTTGACATGCCTGCCTCAGTTATTACCCCAGAGTTGAAGCAAGACCTCCAGTTATTGAAGGTACCTGAGATTGATTTCAATTTTAACGTTTTAGTTCTTTGCTTATCTATTAGACTTTCTATTCTTGGCCCAAGAAGCACCGATACCAACATGGGACACGGACACGGACACAGATACGACATGACATCGATACACCGACACGCTATTTTTTATAAATCAAGAACATGATACGTTGGGGATACGTAAACTAAAATAATAATTTATATTTTTTTAATTGCAATTCATCAATAGTTAACCAGATGATAAAATTAGGGTCCTTTTAGAAGCACTTTTTTCCTAGATTAATTAAAAATCAAATATAGTTTTTTAATTAATTATGACCAAAAATAAAGAAATAATAAAAATAAAATACAATATTTCATAGATATCTTAATGACTATCGAACATATAAAATATTAGAAATACACGAGATATGACAAAATAATGAAGCAAAACAAATCAAATAAACAATCAAGTCACAATAAATTTTCATGATGCCTGCATTAACTCCCTTGGTGACATAAACTCGACCTTACTAAGTAAGAATCCTAAAGCCCCTCTTTGTATCAACTCTTCCTTGCTGGAAGAAACTCGACCCTATCGAATAAGAATCCTGAAATTCCTGTTATCAATTTTTAAACTAAAAACTAAGTAGTTGTGCGGTTACACATCATACTAAATAAAGAAATAGTATGAACATTGAATGTTAAGTATTTCTATGGCTACTACATTGGATTTTATATATGATGAAGATTCTCATTTAGAGAGATATGTAATGGAAAAAAATAATTCAAGCCTATAAGCTAAGGAAAGAAAAAAATATAAACTTTTGTTTATTAATGATGATAAATATTATTGCGTTTCGAATCGCGGGGTCACGTGCAACACAAGTGTTTGGGATTGTAAGATGTGGAGAAGAAGAGATTAAAACCGGGTTTTACGTGGAAAGCTTCCTCTTAAATGAGGAAGAAAAATCACGAGGTTCTGGGCCTGAAAATGCTTCACTATGTCTCGAAGTCTGACAATGTACAAATTTTGGGAATATCTTTCCTTTCTCTTCCTAGTCTCTCTCTCTGATGGAAGCTCTCTCTTTTGGAGCTTTTTAGCCTCCTTTTCCCTTTTGCCTAGAAGAGCTCCCCCCCCCAGGAGCCCTCGATAAAGGATTTTGCTGGGTATTTATAGGAAAAGTTTGTGCTGTTGGGGAAGGGACACGTGGCAGCCACGGTATGGCCGGGAGGCTGTCCACTTGCCTTGTCGGTCACGTCCGGCGTGCCTGCCACCTGACATCTGTCGCCAGGCTTGTGGATGCGACGCCAGCCCTGCAGATACGGCGTGTCAGAAGCCGTTTGGATTCTTCATGATGGCGTGTGCTTCTTGGTAATGGTGAAGTTGCTTAGTTGGCGCTCTCGACCGTGTATGAGATAGTCCTCGTCTTTGGGTGGTGTGCCTCGTCTCTTTGTGAGTTTGCGGACTCGTTGAAGAAGGCAGCTCTTGGATATTAACTTTCTTTCGGAGGATCTTTGGTCCTTCGTGGAGGGTCCTCGGGTCTTTCTATGACTTCTCGGACTAATCTGAGGCCTGATGGAACTTCTGAGGTTCTCGGGCTTCTTGCCATGGTCCTCGTTCCTGAGGGATAAGGTTCTCGAACACTTCTCGGGTGTCCTTGAGCCCCTAGATGTCGTCAGCTATTTGCGATGTCCTCGAGCTTCTTTTGGTCAAAGGAACCTCTTGGACCTTTGTCGTAGTTTTGGCTTTTGGGACACTAGCCCACGTTCCCAGGCTTGTTAGCCCAATCCAGCTTGAGGGACTAAATTAAGCTTTTGGGCCTCTTGGGCCAGTCCATCCTCTCGGTCCGTGAACGTATCTTTGGGCTTTTCACTTGGGGCCTTTCTTTGGGCTGTGTTTTATGGGCCCTTATATTGGGACCCAACATAGCCCCCATGCCAAAGGGTTCGAGGTCCTCGACCGTTTGGCACGAAGTCGCTGCTCTTCTTGGGATGCTAATTTCTTCCTGCTATGGTTGTCTACACGCGCGTGTTGTGGCTTGAAAAGGACATTCTTGAGGAGGCAAAATTGCGACTGTCCGTGTTTCGGCTTAGGCCTTTTGCAGCGGCAGTCCGAGTGCATGTGTTTCCTCGGAGTAAATGTGGCGATAGGCTTGGTGGAGAATTATTTCCGAACTTCCTCTGAGTCCGAGACCTTTCCAGCGCCGTCGTTTGAGTTTCTGCGGGACATTAAATGCTGAAGTGACGCGCTGACAGGCGCCTTGGGAAGGCAAGGTCATTTTCCTGAGACAAACGGCCGAGTGACGCGTGGTGAGGGTAATGAGTGTGCCTCTTTTGAATTTCAAGAATATTTAAGGGCCTTCTCGTCTTCGACTCCCCATTTCTACGTCTGCTTTCCGTTTTTTTCTCTAAATGTTGAAGCCTTTATTCTTCCTTTGCTAAAGCTTTCTTTGTTATGACATTGTACATAAATGTTTCTTTATGAATGAAATCTATGCTCTCTGAATCAGAGCTTCGGACTTTTTTGCCTTGTTTGTTCAAGTGTTTTTTTTGTGACGCAATGCACAGCGCCTTGTCTTTAGCTTTGAGCGTTTGCTTTCAAGGATTGTGCTGCCTTCTGACTTCTTGGATCGCATGGCTTTGCACGAAGTCCTTAGAGCTCGATCTTTTGGAATATTCGGATGGGGTCGAGTCTTTATAATACGACTTGTGGGGCCGCTCGGGAAGGACCGAGTTTTTTGTTTTATAGCGTGTTGCTAAGTGTCTTGTCCTTAGCCTAACGCGCGATCCTTTTAAGATTCTCTAGCCTTTAACCTCTCGGGTTCTTTGGCGTTGGATATAGTTGTCAGAATTCGACCTTTGGGGCCGCTTGGATGGAACCGAGTTTTAAGAGTACGACTTCTGGGGCCGCTCAGACACGGCCGAGTTTTTTGGGGTAAGAACTCTGGGGCCGCTCGGACATATCTGAGTTTTTAGAATTCGACCTCTGAGGCCGCTCGGGCACGGCCGAGTTTTTGGAGTACGACCTCTGGGGCCGCTCAGACATAGCCGAGTTTTTAGAATTCGACCTCTGGGGCCGCTCGAACACAGCTGAGTTTTTAGAATTCGACCTCTGGGGCCGCTCGAGCACAGCCGAGTTTTTGGAGTACATCTGGGGCCGCTCAGACACAGCCGAGTTTTTAGGATTCGATCTCTAGGGCCGCTCGGGCACAGTCGAGTTTTTGGAGTACGACCTCTGGGGCCGCTCGGACACAGCCGAGTTTTTAGAATTTGACCTCTAGAGCCGTTCGGGCACATCCGAGTTTTTGGAGTTCGACCTCCGAGGCCGCTCGGGTACAGCCGAGTTTTTCGAGTTCGACCCCTGGGGCCTCTCGGACACAACCAAGTTTTTGGAATTCGACCTCTAGGGCCGCTCGGGCACAGTTGAGTTTTTGGAGTTCGAACTTTGAGGCCGCTCGGACACAGCTGAGTTTTTGGAGTTCAATCTCTGGGGCCACTCGGGCACAGCCGAGTTTTTTGTTTGAGTTGTGAGTTGCCTTGATGTTGATGAGGGAGCACGAGAATACATCATAATAGCCATAATGAAGGGACGCTTTCATTCATGTATACGTGTTACATTGTATGGCTTCCATGGCCGTTTTGAATCCTCACGCTACATTAGTCCCCTGAGTCCCGGTTGACGCATGCTTGGGCCTTGGCGGCTCTTTCGCTGCTCCTTTGCTGGTCGTGGTCTTTTGACAGTTCTGCTCTGTGCTGGCCCTTACAAAGTTGGCACGCATAGCCCCCTAGTCAATTGGTCAGGCGTGTTTCGTGCTCATTATGGCTTTGCCTTTTGAGCGGCGTGACCGGCTGCGTCCTGCTGCTCCGGGGCCGTGCCCGGGTCGTGGCAGGAAACGGTCGAGATAGCCTTCCATTACCAGCCGCTCGATCTCCGCCTGGAGCTTCCTGCAGTCCTCGGTGTCATGGCCGCGGCTGCAGTAGTAATGACAATATTCCCACTGGTTGCCCCCTTATAGGTTCTTCAACACCTTGGGCCATCTTAAGAACTCTTCGTCTCAAATCAGCCTCAGGATGTTGGTGAGGGGCTCAGTGAGGGCAGGTGGGCCTGATGGCCCGCCTCCTCCAATGACTATCCGTTCGGGCTCGTGCTCGGATGGTCCATGGGCCTTCAGTTTGGCGCCAGCCCTTCTTTTTTCTTCCCCTGTCCTCGGGGGCAGGGGGTCTTCTCTTCATCCCGGCTGGCTTGGTTCGCCGGTCTTGGGTCTGAAGACCGTCTTTTAGAGTCTCTTGAGCCCTCTCTTCGTCGGGGCCTGGGTCATGGGCTTCTTTCTGTTGAGGTAGTCCCTCAACTCGCCAGGAGCTCGCGCAGCTTGTTGGTCTGGGGCGCTGCCGGACGCGAACTTTTGGGGTATGCCCCCTTGGACTGCCTGTCCACCCTTTTGCGGAGGGTACGGACTGCTCTTGAGAGGCTGTCCACCTTCTTGACCAACTTGCGCACGCTAGTAACGGGATCGCCACTCGTCATGCCGCCTGATGTGAGGCACCTATCGAAGGGTCCCATCTCCCGGGTGGATGTGTTGGCTTGCCTGCTCATCATCTTCGGAGCGCTTGTTGTTGAAGGGTAGGAAGCCGTGAGCTTTTTGTCAAGGTTCCCACAAATGGCGCCAATGTTGCATTTCGGATCGCGGAGTCACGTGCAATACAAGTGTTTGGGATTGTAAGATGTGGAGAAGAAGAGATTAAAACCGGGTTTTACGTGGAAAGCTTCCTTTTAAATGAGGAAGAAAAACCACGAGGCTGTGGGCCTGAAAATGCTTCACTATGTTTCGAAGTCAGATAAGGTACAAATTTTGGGAATATCTTCCCTTTCTCTTCCTAGTCTCTCTCTCTCTCTCATGGAAGTTCTCTCTTTTGGAGCTTTTTAGCCTCCTTTTCCCTTTTGCCTGGAAGAGCTCCCCCCCCCCCCCAAGGATCCCTCGATAAAGGATTTTGCTGGGTATTTATAGGAAAAGTTTGTGCCGTTGGGGAAGGGACACGTGGCAGCCAGCGTATGGCCGGGAGGTTGTCCACCTGCTTTCTCGGTCACGTCCGGCGTGCTTGCCACCTGACATCTGTCGCCAGGCCTGTGGATGTGGCGCTAGCCCTGCAGATACGGCGTGTCAGGAGCCGTTTGGATTCTTCATGATGGCGCGTGCTTCTTGGTAATGGTGAAGTTGCTTAGTTGGCGCTCTCAGTCGTGTATGAGATAGTCATTGTCTTTGGGTGGCGTGCCTTGTCTCTTTGTGAGTTCGCGAACTCGTTGAAGAAGGCAGCTTTTGGATATTAACTTTCTTTCGGAGGATCTTTGGTCCTTCGTGGAGGGTCCTCGGGTCTTTCTATGACTTCTCGGACTAATCTGAGGCCTGATGGAACTTCTGAGGTTCTCGGGCTTCTTGCCATGGTCCTCGTTCCTGAGGGCTAAGGTTCTCGGACACTTCTCGGGTGTCCTCGAGCCCCTGGATGTCGTCAGCTATTTGCGATGTCCTCGAGCTTCTTTTGGTCAAAGGGACCTATCGGACCTTTGTCGTAGTTTTGGCTTTTGGGACACTAGTCCACGTTCCCGGGCTTGTTAGCCCAGTCCAGTTTAAGGGACTAAATTGGGCTTTTGGGCCTCTTAGGCCAATCCTTCCTCTCGGTCCGTGGACGTATCTTTAGGCTTTTCACTTGGGCCCTCTCTTTGGGCCGCGTTTTATGGACCCTTATATTGCGACCGAACAAATATTAGTCATTATTGTTAGTATTTTGAATGCAACACTGCAAGTTTGTTAATGATTTTATCATTCTTGTATATTTATTATGAGCTCTACTTATTAATTTCCATATTTTATGCTATTTATTAAATTTTGAGTTTACACTTATTATTGAAAATATTTTTTGGTATTTATTTTCTATTATTAGTTTTAACAACTGAAATTTATTATCAGAACATACTGTATAAATAGCATAAATGGGAGTTTCACTTCTATTTGGCCTGTGCCTGCGCCTGTGCCTTTTGAGCTTTAATGTGCCTTATGCCTTTAACAACATTGGGCCAACCTAACGAAAAAGGAAGTACTGAACCTCTCCATCCCCGGTATATACAATCTGCTCATCTAAAATAGCCTCAATCATATTTTTGTGTACCAGTAGGTTTGATTATTTTGTCGGAGTGGGTAAGGTGTCAATATTCAATTTATTTAAAGAAACTATAAAAAAATGATTTAGTGTATTGAAACTATCTTTGTAAATAATTAAGCTCTATATATTGAAAATATAATGAAAACTAACGTGGGATGGAATATCAATTACATAGGCACTTAATCCAGCCCGTTGTAAAATATTAATTGTATCGGTACTATGGGCCAAAAATTTAAAACGGGTTCGGGTGGGTGCCACTCTTGCCTTACTTAAATCATGAAATATTAAATTCATTGTCTTTTATGCTAATCAACTTGAAGTTTATTACTAGCTTCCAGTTGTCTATTGAGCCTATGCAAGTCACAGAGGTGCTTTGCAATTACTTTGGCTGACGCGGGCTCTAGCATGTGGAGACATTAAGATATGGTCTAAAGACTTCCTAGGCCATATACAACCTCAAAGGGATTCATGCATATAAATATATTCACATAACTATTATATACAAGTTGGGCCGTCGGAAAAAATAAAATCCTAGCTTCTAAGGTTTGCTAGAACGGAGCATCTTAATAAGTTGCCTAGACTCTGGGTGATGACCTTGATTTGGCCGTTTGTCTAGGGGTTATGCTGTGTAAAACGTTAGTTTGGTGCTAACCATGTGTCATATGGTTCTCAAAAAATAACTAGCAAAATAAAGATTCCTATCATATACAATAGTTGTAGGAAAACCATATAATTTGATAATCTTTGGAAATTATAATCTGCACCCTCATAAGATAATCATAAATCGGACCATTTTAGAGAAATGATCCATCACAATAAAAATATAATCATATTTCTTAGAGGGGTACGGGAACCCTAACACAAAGTTAATGCTCATATATTGCCAAGGACTACTGGGGACAAGCAAAGGGTTGTAGAGGCCCATAATTTTTGCTTAAGTTAAACAAGTATTAATTATTATAGCCACACTTTTCTTCAATCTAGGCTAGTAGAACAATCGCTCGACCTCTTTTATTATCTCATCACACCCATGGCTAGGTAAGTTGCCTACATGAGCCTTCCAAACTTTAGAATTTCAAACTGATGTCCTAGGAAAGTTTATTGGCTTAAAACAGATACCTGCCCTAAAAATGCATGCTTTGGCAAATCAGAAAGATCTTGTTAAAATCAGAATAAGTCTCGCATTGTTTTTTTTTTTTTTTGAATTTTTTAAACCCAACAGCCTTGACGTGAATGACTAATAACAAGGACACTATCGTTTAAGGCACCTAACCACTTGGATCTTAATTTGTTTCTTATGTTTCAATACAAATGAATAGACATGCAAATACTAAACCCAGCGACTATGCCCATGAGCCAATTTTTTTCTAGGAGTCAAGAGGACGAAAAGCCTCTTGGTCAGATGTCATGACCTAAGGTTGTTACTGACCAAACCCTGGACTATGACCTTACAGAACTTGTTTCCATACTATTGAACTCAATCTAAGTTGTGAGGTCTTCCATCGCTCGAAGTCTCCGGGAGGAACTTAGCTCCTACTATACCAGGGGAAATGAAACAAAGAGAGTGAACTGAATGTCCAATACAGAAAATTATGATCAGAAACTGCATATGACAGCATAGTATGAGTGGATTTGGAATTCAAATATGATGCAATGAAGTAAAAAATCCCAAATAAGAATATCGGTTTGACTCTTTGAGCAATAGCTTGGTTTCTTCTTCTGATTTTATTTCAATATAAATGTTATTTCAATGCTATGCTTTAGCTGCGCTGTTGCCCTTGAACAGTATGCACCATTTTCTTTTGCTCCCACAAGGTTCTGATGCTGAAGTAATCTGCCCTGTTCCCTTCTGATGTTCTTTCAGAGAAATTTCAAACATTGAATCTCACTTCTCCGTTGTCCTCTTCCTGATTTACTTGCTCCGACCAACTTCATATTTTATACATTGAATGTCATATTCTTCATGACTATTCTTCTTTATATTGCCGTGACATATATTTCTTTTCTTTCAACAGGAAGGGCAAGGTTAGGGAGATCGAAGAACTGAACCGACCGGCCGGAAATGATAAGTGGAAAGTGAAGGGCAAGCAAACTCGAAGACGGGCAAAGCAGCGTCGGCATTTCTAACGCATACCTTCACCCTCATGGCCAAATCTCTCCGGCGGGAGAGCAATTTCTTTCATCGTTGCGTCTGTCGGCTGTTGCACTGCCGGGGCCGGAAGATCATGCACGGTTAGAGGAACTTGAGGATTCTGTAAAACCCCGGTTCGTGATTTCTGCAGGGAATCATTGGTTTGGTGTATGAACCATGATCAGGAGAGTAATGCCAGTATTCTGAATTCTGATGTTCCAAATTTGCCAAATATTTTACCATTTTTGCAGTGTTTTTTTTATCCCCCACCATTTTCTTTGCAGGTATAATTTATGTGATACACGCCCACGGGACTTTTGAATTCAAATTTCTGATTATTTATTTAATTACATCTTTGGGATCGGAAACATGACAACTTTAATTTCATATTAAATGATTATTTTTGCACATAAACTGAATAATA
>JAODPA010131429.1:0-16826 GCA_025585075.1 Nepenthes mirabilis | reverse complement strand
AAATTAAAAATATTTAGGATGTTATATTGATAGTATGATCATGTGTTGAAAATTGTAAAAGGTATAAAGTAACTCAGAGAGATTATATAAAAGGTAAAACAGTGTATAGTGAGAGTAATTTCCAATAAAGATAATAAAATAATGAGACCTATCCTTGGTGGGAACAGGAGTTGGACTCTAGATATTAGAGCAAACTAAACCAAAAGAGATGGTAGCTAAAGAGTCACCTTATTAAAGGATAGAGTTGTTCGTTTGCCTAAATTGTATGACATGTAATTAAAAGGGTCAAAAGTAATTTGGTTTAAGTAACTAGAAGAAACAGAAGTCTTAACACGAGTTAAAGAGAGGTGACTAAGTCATCTATACCAAAGACTAGAGGAGGCAATAGTAGAAAGTGGAGGTGTGGATGTTGAACTTGGAAGATGCAGATATGTATATTAAAAAATATACCTAATTTTACGCTTGATCCTAATGAGTTGACTCATCTTTTAATCATGTATATCACGACATTTATGAGAAAAGATTAAACAAAAATTACTTTCAACAAGTCGACCTAGAGATAAAAAGTTAAGTGATAAGTTAATAATATGATAAGTAACAGAAATTTAAAGGACGCATGTAAAGACATGATTAACATCAGTAACAGGCATATAAGAACTATCAACAGTATAGATTAGAGGAACATTAGTTGCAGACATCTTATAAGATAGCAACGATGCGTTAAATGTTATGTGATTGTGACAGGAAGAATTGATAAACCAAGAGGAGGATTTACCCAAAGATATGGATAGTATAGTGGGAATATGAGATAGAACCAGGCAATTGCCTCTCAATAAGTAGCAACAACAGATTATAGTCTGGGGCTAGAGTTTGTTAAAGTAGTAGAGGAGGTAGCCATGGGTGTTTAGAAAGTCTTGCCCTTTTTAGCATCTTGGCATCATTAAGATAGTCGAAGATATAATGTCCTTTTTCTTTACGATAATTGCATTTACCAGTGAAACGACATGAAGAAGAGAAAGTGGAAGCCACAATTGAAATGGCAGAGTTATGTGAGGTAGCAACTATGACTATATTAGTAGAGAAAAGATGACAAGTCTTCTATCGAATTTTCTTATAAATAAGCACAATGAGAGCGATATCAAGTGTAGAGAGAGGAGATCAATGGAGCAGTGAGGCTCTAATGTGTTCAAAATCATCTTAGATATTCATCAGGACAAGAATAAACTGACGATGAGTTCAATACTCTATAAAAAGCTTAGTAGGCTAAGTATCTAGGAATGATGGATTGCCTTTAGATAGTTGATTGCAAGAACTATTTACTCAGGGTAAAAGTTAATTATTTATTGGCCAAACTATGATGCATTTGATAGAGTTTCGAATCCAACATAAATTAAAGAGCAATATTATTGGAACAGTTGTGTTGATTAGAAAAAAAAAATATTAGGTAAGTCAGGCATTTCAAAATTTTAGTAGGATACTCTGAATCGATAGAATAGATAAGTTGATAAATAAATAAAGTATCTTACAATGAGTTTCTTTTCATTTTTTAAGATACTCGTCGAATTCTTTCAATGTTTTCTTATCTATTTTTATGGGTTTAGGCTTTGTCACCATAACAAATAGCCAAAATTTGATAAAAACAGACATTTGTTAGGCTCAGACATTATAATTAGTGACGTCTAAAATAATTTTAATAGGGCGAGCAATAATATTTGGTAAAGTCATAATGAGAAGATAACAATGCTGACAAGATGTTGATAATGGGTATGAAAGACCAGGTCAATGAAGTATCAAAAAATTGCAAGAAAAGGTACTGAAGTGTCATTGGAAGATAGTCGAAGAAGTTACTGGAAAATTCTAGAAGGCTCTGAAAGGTTGTTAGAATAACACCATAAAACTCACCGGGAAAGCTGTTGGAACTAGTGACAGTGGTCCGTGGAGGACGACAGCTGTGGCATGGTTGGCGCAAGCGGGCCATGTCCAAGAAGAAGTCAAATGGTCCAAGAGGACCAAATGGGTGACGGAAGGCGCAAGGAGCCCAGGAGTAGTGCAAATGATGCGTTGAAATGGAATGAATGTCAAAACGCTGCATTTCATAATGTGACTGTCCTCCTTTTAAATGAGCGCTTTGGTTGTGTACTTGAGCTTAAACGACACATTTTATTGCGCATTTTAATTCTCAATGGCCTTGCGTGTGAGATAAAGTGCAGGTCGTCTTCTTTGCCAAGGGTTTGTGAGAAACGCGGCGATGGTCAGTGCTAGAAAGCGAGAAACGATGATTAATTTGAGACACAAAACTAGTGAAGACAATGAAGCCGGTGAGACACAAAATCAATGGAAACAAAAATCAACGGAGCTCGTGAGACTCAAAACTAGTGCTGCACACAGACATAAAGCTGGTGAGCCTTGATCTAAGACTAGAGAGTGAATCAATGTGAAACGATGATTAATTTGAGAAACTGATGTGGTCGTAGTTGTCACCCAATAGTACAATGCAACGGAAGACAATAAGGAACGGATGGCGAAGCCAATGGAGAGGATTGCAGGATAGGCGATGGCTGTCACTTGGAACAAAAGAATAGCGCACGGTGAGGAAAAATTGAACGAAGTGAGTGACAGATATTACTGGAACAATGATGTCTCTAATATCATATAGAAATTGATGGATACAGTGATTCATGGGTTAGTCCAAAACTCAAACTCAATCTGCTAAATAAATAAAAGCCCAAATGACGACGGACTATTAAAAGTCCCTCAAAGCCCAAGATTTAGAAGGCACTGCGAGTGGCTCAAATTGTTTGACCCAAAACCGTCAGCAACAAATGGACAATTAAGATTAACCAATAGGCTGCCCCTACGGTTACAACTCCAACTTAATAGCCGATAACCTTTACAACTCAACGGATGATTGCAAGTGGCAGTTGCCTAAGTATGATCAGCAGGCACACTAATCGTAGGCAGTAGTTGCACGAGCATTGCTCCACAAACTTGCAGAACCGTAACGCCCAGAGATGGCTAAACCGGCATCCCCTCTGTAAATATATCTTTCCTTCCACAGAAAAAGGAGGAGATCGACATCTATGCAGAAGCAAAATGCCCAGACAAGTAAATAGCTACTCTCTAGCGAGTGCATCTCTCTCTTAGCCACTATTCGATGAGTGCATTTTTCACTCTGAGCCACTCCCTCTATGAGTTCATCATTTTAAAGCTGCTCACTCATTCAAGTACACCAAATAGAGCCTAATCCTCAACTATACACTCAATTCCCAAACAATCCTACATTTACATATTTTTTTCTCATTTTCTTATCTTTCTATTTGATTAAGAAAAATTATTGACTTGAATACCAGAGGATATATTAGAAAATGAGTCTCACATTTTTTTGATATCTTCTTTGTTAGTTGTAATGTGTAGGATTCAGGTTCGTTCCAATTAGATACCTGAATTAGGTGGCTCTCTAATTCTTTTGGTAATCCAAATCCATAGACGCATTATTGGCGCTATTTGTGGGAAGTAATAAAAAGTCTAACCACACAATAAAAGCAAGCTAGAATGGGGAATATCAAGGCTGAAGCAAGCCCACCTATTAGAGACGCCGTATCCCATGGTGATGACCTAACCGTAGGTGGTTATGAGAACGATCATCCAACCACAAATGTGGAAGTGCTAGCTACCTAGGTGGACGTGCTATCAAAATTACTCCAGATCTTCTGCACTTGTTTGGAAGTACCTCTAACTTCCAAACTTCAGCATCCAAGAGGAGAAATTGGAGGAAGAGACAGCCTACTAAGGAGAAGATTCAGCGACCTGACGACCTTAAGGCTCGAGAGGCCACAAGCGGTAGGGCTTAGACATGGCTGGTGGGCCGACTAAGCCACGTAGTGCGGGATGAAAGTACAGAGTGACACAATCTATGCTGCTACCATGATGACCAGAGGGCCTCAACTTGAGAAGTGGCTTAATGTAGTACCCTGCCGAGGAGGACTCGTGGTCGACCGACCTAACACGTCTCTCCCAACCACTCAGAGTTGAGGACCTTCCTCAATGTTAAAAGGATTACATCCATCTCCCAAGTGGAGGAGAGAATTTGAAAGATTAAGTAGCAGCTGTTCAGAGAAAGTTCCGATAGACACTCCATCGATTTGAGAAGGTCTCCATTCACCGAGAGATCCAGATGTAGCCATTCTCTCACAAGTTTAAGATGCTCACCCTAGAGCCCTATGATGGATTTTTTGATTTAATAGGCCATCTGGATCACTTTCGCACTCTACTAGGGTTCCAAGGCGTAGACGATGTGGTCATGTGTCTTTGCTTCCATCTGAACCTTAAGGATGACACTTGGATTTGGTTCTGTTGCATGTAGCCAAATTCAATCAAGGTGTTTTAGGAATTAGTCAACAACTTTTTATCACAATTTGCCCCAACCAAATGGAGGAGAAGTAGTTATGACACCTTGACTATATTCGATAAGGGCCAAACGAAAGTTTGAAGCGCTTCTTAGCCTGATTTTGCCTAGAATGCCTCTAAATTGGGAAATCAAATTTGCTATCAATGTTGTACCTGGATCTAAACCCATTTCGAGGGCTCTGTATAGGATGGCCTCATCTAAGTTGAAAGAATTGAAATAACAGTTACAGCATTTGCTAGGAAAAGGATTCATTAGGCCAAATGTTTTGCCATGGGGTGCTCTCGTGTTATTTGTGAAAATGAAAGATGGGTCAATGAGATTGTACGTGAATTATTGCAAGTTGAATAAGATTACAATTAAAAACAAGTATCTCATCTCGAGAATTAATGATTTATTTGATAAGTTGCAAGGAACTTGAGTTTTCTCAAAGATTGATCTGTGTTCAAGATACCATTAGTTGAGGATTAAGTAGAAGGATGTTACTAAGATGGCTTTTAGAATGCGGTATGACTATTATGAGTTTCTAGTGATACCATTTGTACTGACGAATGTGTTGGCATTCTTTATGGATCTGATGAACCGAGTTTTTTAGCCGTATCTAGATCAATTTGTGGTGGTATTTATTGATAATATTTTAATTTATTCAAGAAAATTTAAGGAGCATAAGGCCTATTTGAGGATTGCATCATAGACCTTGAGCGATACGTAGCTATATGCTAAATTAGAAAAATGTGAGTTATAATTGGAGAAAATTTCATTTTGAGACACATCATTTCTAAAGGAGGCCAAATGTGAGTTTTATAGATCCAAAGAAAGTAGGAGTGGTGACCGATTGGGAGAGATTGATGAATGTTGTAGAGGTAAAAATTGTAAGAGATTTGGATAGTGAGTCACGAGTAGATTTTTGTATTTAGTTTGATTGGGTTCTTTATTTCTAGGATGTGATTTGTGTTCCGAATATTGAGGAGTTGAAGAAAAAATTCTATATGAAACTTATAGATTGAGGTATACGATTTATCTTAGCGTGAATAAAATATATCAGGATATGAGGAAGACTTTTTAGTGGTAGAATATGAGGCGTGATATTGCGGCATATGTGACTAGGTGTATCGTGTGTCAGCAGTTGAAAGCAGAGCATAAGAATCCTTCAAGATTTTTGAATCCTTTACCGATTCCCAACCGGAAGTGAGAGCACATAACGATGGATTTTATTTTGGGGTAGCCTAGGATAACGAAGAATATGGGTACCATTTTGGTGATTGTGGACAGATTGACAAAGTCTGCTATTTTCCTGCCGATTAGGATAACGTATTCAAAGAATAAGTTGGCTTGTTATATATTAATGAGATTGTTAGACTGTATGGTATCTTGGCTTCAATTGTTTCTGATTGAAAATCGAGGTTTATGTCAAAGTTTTGAGAAAGTTTACATAAAATGTTGGGTACCAAGCTTTAGTTCAATTTGACGTTTCATCCGTAGACAGATGACTAATCCAAAAGGACTATTCAGATTTTAAAAAATATGTCAAGGGTGTCGATTTTTGAAATGAGAGGCACTCGAGATAATAATTTGCTACTTGCTAAGTTCTTCTATAATAACAGTTATCAATCAAGTATCAGGATCGCTCCTTTTGAAGCTTTGTATTGATGAAGATGTAGGTCTTCTATTAATTGAGAATAGATCAGTGATCATAGATTATTGAGTCTTGATATTATTTAGGATACTTTCGAAAAGACCAGAGTTATTAGAGATAGGTTAATTGAGGCTCAGTGTCACCAAAAGAGTTACGCTGATAGGAGGAGATTTGATTTGGAGTTTGATAAGGATGACCATGTGTTTCTGAAGGTATTTCCTAGAAAACAGATTTTGAGGTTTGGAATAAAGGGCAAATTAAAACCGAGGTTCATCGAACCTTTTAAAATTTTGGAGCGGATCAGAGAGATGGCCTATAGATTGGCTTTACCCGAGTTTAGCGGATTGTCATGATATATTCAATGTTTTGATATTGAGAAAATATGTGCACGATCCTTCTCATATGAATGAATTTGAGATAATAGAGAATGATGAGAATTTATTGTATATTGAGGTTCCTATTCAGATTTTAGATTGAAAAGATCAGATATTGAGGAACAAGTCGATTTCATTGGTCAAGGAGCTTTGATAAAATCATTCGGTCGAGGAGGATACTTGGGAGTATGAGGATGAGGTTTGGGAGTAATTCCTCTATCTGTTTGGAGGGTCTTATTATTTTATGAAAATTTAAAAAATATCAGATACTATATATTTTTATATTAGTATATATATACAAAAATGAGTATGAAATTTGCATTGGGGCATAAATTTTCATATGCATGTTGCCTGAGAATTGTGGTCACTATCTTTATTGTCTGTTATCTAGTATTTAGCCAGCTCCCGACGGGGAGATATCAATTATCTAAAATTCCTTTCTGTCGGTAGGAAAGACTCATTTTGCAATTGACCCGCCCCATCAGTCTGGTAATTAAAATAGAATTTAATATAGTCAGACGTCCTAATATATTCGATAAACTTGAAGATTGCACCCAAGACCACTGAAATCAAAATATAGTGAGTAACTTTTATGGGAGTTAGAGTACATAGATAGTCTTACCTGTTGGCCTAAAATATAGATAGATTTACTCAAAATTATCAAAAATATATATAATCCTTCCTCAAATTAGCCTTTAAAACCTTCGATACTCAGATTTAGTATATACTTTACATTTCTACATTGATTTGTATTGGGATTCTGATTTAAATGTTGATTTGAGATATGCCAATTTTGCCCTCAAATGGAATTTGGTATATCTCATACATCTGATACTTGATTTTGCTACGAAACCTTTTCGATTCTATTTTTATGGTTTCATTCCGAACTTTGATTCTAATTATCTGATTTTAATTCGGATTCTGTTATTTATTATCTGATTCTGATACGATTCTGATTATCTAATTTTGACTATTTGATTATGCTCTAGATCACATTTGTTTTGTATACGTCTCGAGGGGATTATATTTTGATTTGATATCTATTTTGATATGATATACAATTTGAGTGTGAGACTACCATCGATTTTCTAACATTAGATTCTGCTTTGAATTTGATGATTTAACTTTTAATATTGGCAATTCAGATTTGCATCTATTATCTGCTTTTGAAAATCTATTTATGAACCCTCCCTCTGATTTATTGGACGTATTTATTTATTATTGATATATAATACTTGTTGAAATCTAAACTCATATTTTTTATTTTATCTTTTTAGAATAAAGAGTTTAGATAGTTTATAGGAGTTGGATGAGATCTGACACAACATCATATTTTACTGGTGAGTATCATATTTGTCTAAAATGATAGTATTGGTTGCATTTTGTTCCTTTTGAATTGGGTTTATTAAAGGTTGTATTTTCGATATCGGAATTGGCCGATAGTAGGCCTTTGGTCTATATATTAAGAATTAATAAATTTATTACATTATGTAGCTGAGTTGTTACTAATATTTGGTTATTCCCTTACGACTATTTGGAGTAAGTCACATTTATATTATTCGGACGGTTGTCTAATGAGATCCTATGTTGATTTTTGGGTTGGATTGATATTATTATTTTGGTTATCAAAAATTATGGTCGGTCTGTTATATCACACATAATTTAAAATTTATTTATCTATTATTTTAGATTTAATTAATTATTAATTTGGTCTGTTTGGTTTGGGTTCATGAAAATCTTCAAGCTTCGTCTTCAATGCATGTAGTAATATTCAGTTTGTAACTTCCACTTCATCATTTTCCTGAGGATAGGTGACTGAAATGTGAACCAATCGGATTCTCAAACTTGTGTAGTATTTGGTGAAACGTTTGCCAGTAAATTAGATTTTGTTAAAAATCCCAAATCTGCATATTTTATTGTACCACACGAATTTTATGGTGTTCTGCTCAGTGATCCTTGCTAATGGGGTAGCTTCCACCGATTTGGTGATGTAATCAATTTCGATGATGACAAACTTCCTCTACTCGGATGCTATGAGTAATGGGCCTAGAATCTCAAGTCCCCACTATGTGAACGGCCAAAGCGACTGCAGGGTTCATAGTTTTCATGTGTAGTTAGTGTGGAATGTAGCTGTAGACTTGACAAATCTCGCATTTCTTCATGAATTGTACGACATCCTTTTTGTTGTTGGCCATTAATAGCCATACCATATGATTTTGAATGTTAGGTTCTTACTGCTAACATGTGATCCACAGATTCCAAGGTGCAACTCGCATAGCACGTAGTTACCCTTTTTTGACGTGAGACACCGCAAGTAAACGATTGAATAATCTTGTCGGTATAGTTTACTATCCATAATAGTTTGCCAGCTTGCTATCTTCTTTATGCACTTGGCGTCGTCCTAATCTTTTGATAGGAGGCCTTCTGAGAGGAACCTTCTATATGGAGTTATCTATGTATCACTATCTGAGATCTGGAGGACCTCTAGCTTTGGGATTTCTATACTTGGGGTCGCAAGAATTTCTCGCATATCTCCGGTGTACTACTCTGAATTTTTGATATTTGCCACTTTAGTAAGTTAATCAGCTTTCCAGTTGGCCTCCGCCAGGATATGGAGTATCCCCACTCTATCGAATAACTTGTTAATCCCTTTGCTCGAGTATGATACCTCATGAGCAACGGGCTTGATGTTTCAAAGTTCCTAGTGACTTTGTTAACAATCAACTTCGTGTCGCTGTGGACGATCATATTTTTTATAGATTACTCGTTAGTGAGTCTGAGTTTGTCTAATAGTGCTACATACTCAACAATATTTTTGGTGGTCGAGAACTCGAGGGTCATCGAGTATTTCATCTCTAACCCATTAGGAGTCCTCAAGACCACACCTACCTTACTTTCTAATTGCGTTGACGATCTATCCAAGTGCAAGATCCATGATCCAACTTCTTCTTGCTAGTGTGTCCCTTCATTTGTGTTGAGGACATCGGAAATCAGGGTCGTTGTTTCGATTATGAAGCTTGCAAGAGCATGTCCTTTTATGGTCAACCATCGTCAAAACTACACATCAAATTTACCCAATTTGATGGTCCATTTGATCAACTATTTGGATGTATCAGGTCTCTACAAGAATGCTTTCAATGGTTGGTTCATCAAAACAATAATCTTGTGTGACTAGAAATATGGTTGCACCTTCCGAGTAGAGTAAACAACTGCTAGAGTTATCATTTTGACATCTGAGTAACGAGTCTCCATATTTGTTAGGACCTTACTAACGAAATAGACTAATCGTTGTATCTCGAACTCTTAACTGATCAACACTGAGTTTAGTGCTATGTCTAATATTGCCAGATAGAGACATAACTCCTCACCTTCTTTTGGGGAAAATAGGGGAGGTGGATGGACGAGGTATTCCTTTAGCTCTTGAACGGCTACTTGACAGTTGACTGTCCACTAAAAACTACTCGCCTTCATCCCTATCCAAGCCTTGAAGAAGGGAAGATACTTCTACTGACTTGGCCGAAAATTGGGACAGTGCCATAAGCCTTTCGATGAGTCTTTGGATTTCCTTTATGAAATCTGCATCGAGCAACTTCCTAAGTTCTTCTTTGATGGTGATTAAGTCCTCGATGGAATGGTTCCTTGTCCCTAATGGGATTCTGATCGGGATTGATGCCCATCCCGTGGACCATTACTTTGATTGGTATCATGGGTCTGTCAGTAGGCGTCCATGCAAATATATCAGAGTTTTACCATAGGAAAGTCATCAATCGCTTGTGCAGCTGATCCAGCAACAAGCTATCAATTTGTACACATTTATTGGGCTTGTTGGGATCTAGGGGAATCTAAAGGGTTGATTCATCAACTCTCCTTGTTGTAGTGTAGTTTCATTCCGGAGGTCAAATTCTTCGATCAACTAATTAGAGATCATCTAATTGATTGGACAAAAAGCGTGTTTGGCCGATGACTTAGTTGGTCAGGATTTCTCTAACGATACATGTTGTCATAAACTTTATTTTTAGATGTGGGATCTACGTCACTACTCAGAAGATAACTAAGTAGGGCTGTCCTAGTATGGCACTATAGATCTAGAGTAGGTTGACTATTAGGAACATGAGTATATGGGATGCCGTCTTTGGGTTTATCCCTAGTGTGACCTCCAATTAGATGGTCCCTGGACCGAAATGGGTTCATTGTCCAATTTGTATAGGGATCTCTCGAGAGGTCTCATTTAATCCTTTTTTAGTCCGAACTTAAAATAGACATCAAAATATAGTAAATTTTTTGACCTTTCATTATCAAGAAAGACTCGCTTCATTTTATAGTCGAGCGTACTGTTTGAGACAAGTGTAGATATAATAAGAGGGTCAGAATTTGGAGTTATTACATGTGTCATATCATCGTTAATAAAACTAATGATATTATTCCTAACTACTACCCTCTGCCTTTTACTGCTAGAAGCCTTCTTTGGAAGGCCGAAGAGTTGCTCTTGGATAGTCTCGTCGACACTATGTTGACAATTCCAACCATAACCTGGTTGCGCAGTTGCTCCTACTGGCTTGGTTCGTCATCTTTAGCTCTCCTATGGATGAGGGTCTTAATCTCCTTCTACAGTGTTTTATAATCCTCGGTGTCGTGACCTGAAGATCAATGGTAGAAGTAGTATTTAAACTGATCTCCTCCCTCCAAGCTCTTGGGCTACTTAGGCCATTTTAAGAATTTTTCATTCTAGATCTACATGTAGATGTTTGACTGAGTGTCATTCAAAGGGGTCAAGTTCAGGAATTTGAACTCTCTTGAGCACCTGGCTCCATCCCAGGCTGCTACCTAGGATCTCGAGAGTTGGTGTTGTCTTTGTTCATCTTCTTCCTATTCACCGATCCTTGATGGTGGTAGTCCATGCACTCTGGCTACATTGTTTCATTGGTCTCCTGGGCTGCTAAATTCGTACGAGTGATGGTTTCTACATTTAGGAAAAATTGAGGCTCCTGTTGGACTAGATACTTAAAAAAGTGGCCTGACTGTAAGGTCTCCACATAAGTGTTTAGTTTCATCTTATTGGTGAGTTTGGATATCTTTTAGGCCTCAATTTTAAATAGGGCCAAGAAGCGCTTTAAACTCTCATTTGACCCTTTTCGGATGCGGACAAGGTGCCATGACTGCTTATTCTCACTTCGGTTGGAAGCGAACTGTGATAGGAAGTTATTGGCCAGTTCCTAGAATATTCAAATCAAATTTGGTTATAAATGGTAGAACCAAATTCAAGCATGTCCCTTAAGGGTTAGAGGGAAGTACAGTTGCATGGCAACAACGTCAAGTCCCTAGAAGCCCAACAAAGTATGAAAGTGATTCAGATGGTCCATCGGATTGGAACTTTCGTCATAGGACTCCAGGGTCGGTATCTTAAACTTGTGAAAGAGTGGCTTCATCCAGATCTTCTTCATGTATGGTGACCTTCTTAGGTTAGTTGAGTTTCTTTCAATGCTTTCTTTGAACAACTGCTACTCGATTTTCCTTATTCTCTCCTCTACTTGAGAGGAGGATACAATCCTCTTTATATTAAGAAAAGTCCTCAACTCTAAGTGGTTTGGTGAGATGTGTTGGATCGGGCGGTTGTGAGCCCTCCTTGGCTAGGTGCTGTAGGAGGCTTCTTCTTGGGTTGGAGGCCTCCGATCGTCACAGGAGTAGTGTGGGTTCCGCCGTTCTAGGTTTTTATCCCGCATTTTGTGACTCAGTTGATCCTCTAGTCGTGTTTGTGCTATATCGCTCATGGCCGCTCGAGTGTTGGGGCCGTTAGGCCACTCGATCTTCTTCTTGGTAGGCTATCTCTTCCTCTAATTCTTCCTCTTGGATGCTGAAGTTTGAGAGTTAGAGGAGGAAGCCCCCAGTGATGGTACCTCCACATAGATACTAATGGTCCAGAACAGCTTTGATAGCATGTCCACCTAGGTAGCTAGCATTGCCACATCAATGGGTGGATAGTCGTTCCCGTGACTACCTACGGTTAGGTCATCACCACGGGAGACGACGTCTCTAATGGGTGCACTTGTTTGAGCCTTAGTGTTCACCGTACTTGCTTGCTTTGTTTGTGAGGTAGGCTTTTTGTCTCATTTTGATAGACGGTGCCAATAATGTATCCCTGAATCTTGATTACCGAATGAATTAAAAAGCCACCTAATTCCTAATTCAAGAGTCCGACTGGTAGCAGGTTTGGTCTTTATTGTTTAGAACCTAAATTCTGCACACTATAGCTAATATATGAGAGATTAGAGGATGGTGAGACTCGCTTTCTGGTATGTTATTCGATATTCAAGTCAATAATCTTTATTAGTTGAATAGAAAGATCGGAGGATGAAAAGTATGCGTAGATACAAGTGTGAGGAAATTGAATGTTTGATAGATGGTTAGGCTTCGCTTGATGTGCTTAATGGGTGAGCGACTTAGAGAAGTTTGCACTCGTAAGGGAGTGACTTTTAGAGTAAGAGTTGCGCTTGTGAGAGAGTGGCTTAGAGAATGAGGGTTGCACTTGTAAGAGAGTGGCTACAAGAGATAGAATAATGCTCGAGGCCGTTTAATGTCCAAGCATTTGATTGCTTTTGATCAACTAATTGCTAGACGGAGAACTAGATCACTTTGTATGGAGAACGTTTGGACCCGATCGTCTTTCCCATGGAGGAAGGGATATATTTATAGAGCGAGCGTTGGGTAGCCAATCCAAGGGCTTCGTGACTCTGTGACAGTGAGCGGCTGACACCATAAGCCTTTGGTTGTGGGCTGCAAGCTCTACGATTTGTGCCTTTGATAGAGTCGTCATCGTGCTTTCACCCCTAGTACTCTGCACCGTTGTAATTCTCACGGTAATAGGTTGGTGGCGGCCGCCTGCAATTCTTGTTCCTGTTGTCGTGAGGGACCACATCGTGACAGTAACCGATTAGATTTATTTGCCGAGTTAGAGTGGGCTGAGCTGGACCATGCCTCTTGGATTTTGGGCTTAGAGGAGCTCTTACTGGGTTACTACTTCCTGGACCCTTCTTCTTTCTACAGGTTGGATTTTGGGCAGACCTATGGATTATCAGACCAATCTTATAGTAAATAAACCTTTTATATTAATCTAAAAAATTAAAAAAAGAATTCTCAATTTATTATTCGGGTGATTTGTTCTTTTAATGTAAAATTATTTATTTTTTTGGCGTTCTATAGTGTGATTTTTGTCATTGTACATTTTTCTTGAACTTCATTCACCATTTAGTTTGAGCAAAAATTGTGCTATCACGTTCTAAATGGATTTGCTGAACTTCACGTGACATATACCCTCTCGCATTCTCAATTGCTTGCCCGCGTCCCATTTTCTCCATAATTATATTCTCTGCCTTTATTTCTCAAAATCTTTTAGTAAATCTTCTTTATTTAAGCGAAAACTTATGGAAATCTAGCCTCATTCTTTGAGATATATGGTATAAACCCACTAATTTCTCTTTAGTTTGAATACTTTCAATTATTTTTCACTGTTTATCATGTAGGGCTAAATTTATTAAATAGGACATGTAAATTTTGTTAATCTCAAGTTTATTCACATAGATTAGAGGCTTAGTTCATATTTTACATATGTATTTGTCACAAATACTAATTAAGGGTCTAATTAAGTTGGTAATATGATGGATCAGTTTGAGCTAGGGTTTATATCAAATATTTTACACAATTATCGTATAAATTTCATCCAAGTGAAAAAAAATCTTCCCCTCTTCTAGTTTTCCATACTTAAACAAAATATGAATATTATTTCTTATTTTATTTTGTGTTTCTTGTTGATACCTTGCACAAAAAATCTAGAGAAATGTAATAGGACTCTTGTATATGGGCCATATCATTTTGCAACCTTAGAGGCTAAGGAAACGTTTAATAATTTTCTTTGTCCTTAACCTCTTTTAATAGAGTAGGTGATCCTATTAGCTAATCTTTTATTATTATAGTATTCATCTCTCTCTTAACACTGGGTGTGCATCTTATGTAATATTATGTCTCCTTTTTTAACACTTGTGATGAAATTTTATACTAATTTTGATAACATTTTTATTTCTCCTCCTTATTTTTAGTGTTTATCCAAGGTTTGAGTTATTGGATTAACCTAAAAATGACTAATTTGTGTCATAGTATTCCTTAGGTGATAGATCCCATCTACATATACTGTTTTGATGCCACATCTCTTAATGATTTTGTAGTTTAATTTCCATTAGACCGATATGCACAATTTATTGGTACTTCTTTTAATACCTTGGAGCTTTTTACTAAGTGTTTAATAATGTGTAGGATCACGTGCACCAATATTTAGCTAGTCTCACACATGACTATAGTACCATTGAATATGGCTTAATTTTTGTTTGCCTTACTCCAAGGCAATTTTATTGACTTATGTGCACATACAGTTTTACATTTTCTAGAGGCATATAATGCCTCTTGTAAAAGATTTAAGTTTTCATTTGACTATCTTATTCAGCATATAGCATCGCTCCAATGTATCTCTTTTCCTTCTGAGCCTTGTCCAAGTCTCCGAAAACTCTTGAGGGATTCTACTCTCTCATAAAGCTGTGCACACATTCATTGTGCACAGTAGGCCTTAGGCACATCAGGTTCCATTGGTGAGGATAGTCCCCTCATCATCTCTTGCACTTGCTTGCCCTTCGCTATCTCATGTAGTTGCTCCTTCCTCTTTTAGGCCTGCTCAGCTTGTCATGCTCCCAACTTGAAGTCAAATTATTTATTCCTTGAATCTTAATTAGCTTAATCTTCGGTTTTAGATTTCATAATATGAAATTAGCTTAAATCAAAATTTATCTTTAAGACCCAAAAATT
Source organism: Nepenthes mirabilis (assembly GCA_025585075.1). NCBI lineage: Eukaryota > Viridiplantae > Streptophyta > Magnoliopsida > Caryophyllales > Nepenthaceae > Nepenthes > Nepenthes mirabilis. The sequence continues at coordinate 1,564 of JAODPA010131429.1, read as the reverse complement.
TATTATTTATTTCTCCAACTTAAAACCCAAAGCAATATTAGGACATAAATTTGTAATTAAATTGTGTTAAACATCCTAAAATATTTAAATCAATAATGATCAAATTATAAGATTCAAAAGCCATATTAAAAAATGGTTTCAAATATTAATAGCAGATTGATCCCAAATTATATATAAGGCAAAATATATCAACTAAAATTGAATGTCAAACTAAACTTTCAAAATCTAAAATTTAATTTAAACATTTTTGAAAGTAATGACCAAATAAAAATGTGTCCATCATCATTATCACTTGAATACAATATTAACTTGATAGGTCCCGGCACCCAAGGCCCAGAAAAGAAGGCCCAAAGTCACGACTATGGACCAATGAGATTACGATGACAACCTGGCCCAAAAGCCCAACTTAGCCCAAGAGGTTAAGTTGGCCTTAGAAACTCGAGGACCTGTGTTAACGTCCCAAGAAGCCCAAATGGCAACAATGGTCCGAGAGGCTAATTTGACCCAAGAGGCACGAGGACGCTATGAGGGATTGATGTCATCAACAAAATTTCGATGATCTTTAGCAATCGAAACGTCCGAGAGCCAACTCAATAAGCCCGAGGATCAAGCGAAGACCCAAAGGACTTTATGAGAACAAGGACAATCTCGTCGCCTCTGGGCCCTCAGGACAAAGGAAAAGAGGGCCCAAGATGACTAAGCGCGCCAACTCAGATGATTCACTGTTACTAAGGAGTACGCGTTCTCTGTAACATACCATCTCCGCTGGAAATCACGGTGCCCAGAGCACACGCCATCATGATGGGTCTAATGGCTCCTGACACGCCGGATACGCAGAGTTGGTGGCAGGCGTCCCTGACACGTCGTATCAGTAAAGTTGGTGCCAGGCGTCCCTGCACACGCCAACGCCACGTGTCCCCATGCCAACGGCATGATTTCCCTCTATAAATACCCCATTCAAGCAACGAGAAAAGGATTCCAACAGTTGTCATCTTGCACGCATACTGTAAACAGCTTTCAAAAGAAAAAAAATGAGAAAAGAGAAGAGAAAACGAAAACCTCTCGCCTTGTAACTCTCTGTGGCAACAAATAGGGTCACAGTGTTCAGCTGTACTCTATTTTTACAATAGTGGAATCTTTCGGACCTAACGTCCATACTGTGGTTTTCCCCCCTTTTCATTGAAAAAGGGATTTTTCACGTAAAGTCATCGTGCATTAGCCCTCGTTTCTTTTTTTCTTCCAGAAACGTTGCTATCGTCAAACTTACGATTTCTTTTGTGTTGCATGATTTCGTCCATCCAAGAGCTCAAAAAGAGGACTCAGACTCTGGTTGTACAGCGGCCGAAATACACGAACGCAACATTACTGAAATACTTAAAAATCAAAAGTTAACATTTAAAACCATTAAATTACAATAAAAATTAAATCATTCTAATATCCTAAAAGTTAACTTACGAACATCAATTCTCTTGATCCCAAACTTATATGAGGTAATTTGAGCCCACTAATTTAGAGGGTTAGCAAAAATAAATATAAGAATGAGTTCAATGCTCAACAATATATA
>JAODPA010131418.1:0-16827 GCA_025585075.1 Nepenthes mirabilis | reverse complement strand
TATATTTGTCAAAGACTATTTTGGATTAATTCCATCATAATCTGAATTACATAAGTCATCTCGAATTACTTTTCCGGTTTTCGGGATTGCGGTCTTTACACATTCCATCCTTCAAGACGCACTTGAAACGCATCACCAATTCGGCCCAATAAAGCCACTCCGGCTTGTAAAAGGCATAATGCCACTCCGACCTTAAGGGGCACAAGGCCACTTCGGCCTTAAGGCGCACAAAGCCACGTCGTCCCTCAAGCCTCTTTTACTCCGGCTTTCAAGACGCATAAAGCAAATCCGGCCTTCAAGGCGTCACAGTTCAGAGGCACAATTCAACTCCTGCCATAAGTCACACCGGTCTTTTAGAGGTCCGGCCTTAATTCTTTTTTTTTTTTGGTAAGTAATTAATTGCATTAAATTAAAGTAAAATGTACAAAGAACTATGTTTTTTACCAAGTGTTTTGCCGACTTGGAAAAGAAACACAGAAATAAGGGAACCCCTAGATCCATGACAAAAGTCATTAAGAAATAAATTACAATAATGTTCGATTATTGTAGAAGAAAACCCATCCGGAAGCACGTGCAACTCATTCCACACGCAATCCACTCCGGCAAAAAAGAGAGGAAAATCCACTCCGGAAATCACAAACAAAGCACTCCGAAAAACCCACTCCGGAAATGCCTTGCTGGCCACAACTCGCGCCAGGCCACTCCGGCCCAAAAGCATCACTCCGGAAGTTTGTCAGTCCGGTAAATCGCACATGGCCACTCCGGCCCAACGCACTCCGGCAAAGATCACTCCAGCCCAACAAGGATCACTCCAGCACAATGCATTCCGGCAAAGCGCACTCCGGACACTCACTCCGCAAAATGCGATCCGGCATTTACCACATCGAAATGTGTAACACGACGTCCCAAGCACTCCGTCCTGCAAAAGCCATTCCGTCTCATTCACTCCGTCTTACATGAGGAGCGAAACTGGCACAGAACACCGAAACTTTGCATTCCTGCGAAATGTACTCCGGAAAAACCACTCCGGCCAAATGCACACCGGAAAATTTCACTCCGGAAAAGATCACTCCGGAAAAATGCACTCCGGACAAAATTACTCCGGCAATATGAACACCGGTAAGAAGCACTCCAGGCTTTTTTTTTTTTTTCGGAGCCCACCAGGTTCACTACACAGCTCAAGCAGAGCCACACCGGCCACATCACACCACATCCACTTCGGCCTAAGAGGGATTAACCACTCCGGCCAAAAAACTCCATCGAAGAAAAGGAACTCCGGAAACTTGCACTCCGGCGAAAAGTACACCGGAAAAAAAAAACCACTCCGGCAAAAAGCAATCCGGCAAATTTCACTCCGGCAATTTATACTCCGGAAAAAGACTAACGGACATATACATTCCGACAAAACAGCAACACAGCCAGACCCACCAGCAGCCATGCACCCAATATCACCAAACTGGATCCAGGATTAAACCAGCATCCACATCCAGCAGCACTGTCACTCCGACATGAGCAAAAAGAGCTCCCACTGCAAATCACTTAGATTTACAGGGCTTTGTCTTACATTGGGTTTTTTTCTTAGCCCGATTAGGACTTCCCACGTATTTTTTTAAAATACGAGAGATAGGGCTGGGCGTGAGATCCGGATCAATAACAAACGCAGGCTCCATCTCCGGAGGCGCTCCATCAGATGGAGGAATCTTCAAGTCATGGCACTCAATATCAGCACCAGGATTGGGGTCATCATCCACAGGAACGTCCTCAGAAGCCAAGATTCCAATATTGGATCTGCGGAACTTGACTGGATGACAAATATCACTGCAAGGAGCCAACATCCTGCGGTGAGAAACACTACTGAGATCCTCAGCAGACAAGATCTCAGGAGCAAACCGCACCCTTTTTGAGAATGAGGCCTGATCCAGGGCCTGATCCACAAGCATCACATCATTGAATATTGAATCCAACACCTCAACATCGGCTGCCACCTCAGGGAGAACGACATCAGCAGAGAGGGGGGCACAACAAGGCGCCTCCGCATAAGGCATGGATGAGAGTTCATCCACACCCCCAGAGAGCTCAGATTTAAGGGCTGATTGCTCAGCGTGGCCAGAATCCATCACCACTAATTCCAAATCTTTAGAGGCAAAATCCACCCCCTTCAAAGAAGAAGAAGCATCATCAGAGCCAGAGTAATGCAGAGGGGATGGTTCAGGTTCGAGCCTCAGTGGAGAGATAGACTCAGGTTGGATAGAAGTCATTGCAAGCGAAGGGGTAAAACCACCATCAGATGCACTGCCCCCAGAACCCAGTGGTAGAGAAGGGATTTTCAGCTTGACCGGATCCTCTACCATCATACCAGGCCATTCCTGAGTGGAACTACATTCCAACGAGCTACCATTAGCCTTCCAGTGATAGGTAACCTCCACCTCAACTATCGATAAAGACATCTCGGATCCCATAGAAATCCTAATCTTATCAGGGAGGATTACATCTCTATCCACTTCCACACACAACCTTGCGGCATGCAAATGATCCATTCTTGCGGTTCGTGGATCAAGGCAGAGTGGACGCCCCACACGACTGGCAATCCAGCTCAAACCCAGCGGAGTCCAAAAATCAAATGGAACATTAAAGAGACTAATCCAGACTGGAACAGACTTAAAAGACTCCTTGTTCAGGATCATTCCAGGAGACCAACGTTTGAGGAAAAGGGATTTCCTTCGGAAAGACCAGGGGCCGTGAGCCAAGCAGGCTGACAATTGAGCCTCAGAATCGAAACAGAAGAAGTAAAATCCCTTGCCATTTGAAGCAACGTGATTAATCCCAAATCTAGCCCAGAGCCTACTCGCAATGGAGCTAACAGCCAAAAAATGAGGAGGCTTATCGACGAAATACCCAACCAGAGTGGAGCCCCAAAACTCACGACTCTGCTGAGAGACTTCCTCCGGAGGAGAAATTAGGGAATCACCGCCGACGAGAGAATGGGGAGGGAAGTATTTTAGGGTGTCAAAAGGACGAACACACCGGCTCTGAAGAGAACGCAACCTAGAACCAGAAATAGGCAGAGAAGACGAACCAGATTTTTTCTTAGTGACGTCCGCCCAAGACGGAGGAGCAGCACCATCGTGCACAGGGTTAATCCGGAGACCACCGGATTGCAGGGAAGACAGAAAAGGAGCATCTGGAGCCGGAGATAGGGAGTCCTCCGAACGCCTGAGTTGCGGGAAATCTTCGACCAGCCCCTTCGATTGCTGAACGGAGAGCGAAGGAGAAAGATTACCAAGGGAAATGAGGCCAGGGGGCGGGCCAGAGGAGACCCCCAGATGCCCGGCCATGGCCGGCAACAGCGCCGCCGAAGACGGGAAAGAGCGGCAGATTCGAATTTGAAAACGCAATTTGAAATGTAGAGAGAAGCGAGAGCTTCTCTCTCAAGAATTAGAAGAAGAGGCTACTAGGTCCGGCCTTAATTCACTCCGGCATTTAAGCAACATATCACTCCGACTTCCAAGTGCAAAACTCGACACCAGTTTTTAAAAGGCACAAGGCCACTCCGGCTGACGCACGTCCATTCCAGCCATCAAAATACCTTTGAAAAGGAAACAACTCAACCACCCACACCCAACCCAGCAGCTGCATGTTTTCATGCAAGAGAAATCCGGTTTTTCTTGGAAGCAGCTTTACGCCGACTCCTAGACTTGGACTGAAGCCAAGGTTCTTCAGTCAGGATTCTAACTGCCTTACCATGAAGACCAGCCAAAAATTCAAATTGATTACAATTTTGGATTACTAGAGCAAAACCAGTTTTGTTTTGTGGACGTAGAGAGATCGCTTCTCTCTACGTTTTCAAATTCGTTCCTCGTTTTTGAAATTTGAAAGCGTCCTCAGGGGCGCTCCTCCTCTGGCCGGGCGGCGCCGGAGCCGACCTCGGCCGGTCTCCTGGCGGCTCTGCCCGGTTGCTTCCCGTCTTCCACCCTCTGATTGCTTCCTTCCCGAACTTCTGGTCCGGCTTTGTCGGTGCCCTTTGTGGCCTTTCATGAGGATGTGAGCGTTGTCCGACGCCCCTTCCTCTGCCGGTCTTGCCGACTCTGATGTTCCATTACCCATGGGTTCACTCCGATTGGATAGGTTGGGGGACCCCGTGCCAACCTGTATTGGATCTATTTGGCGGGTGTACTGAAGAGCTAGCCGATAATCTGGAGTGTTGCTTTCGTCCTTTTCTTCGTAATATTCTTTGCTGCTCATTGGTATTGACGTTGACGAACGACTTAGCCTGGTTTCTGATGGTTCTCTGCCGGTACGTTCCTTCCGGTGTGATGGGTCGAGGGGAGCCTGTCTTTTATCTGGTCTGGAAGTATGGGCTGGAGCGCCGAAGAAGTTGGAGTAGCCTTGTTCGGTCGATGAAAATCCTTCTGATGCGGTGAGTTGTTTTGCAGTTGTCATAGTTGCTATTGTGAGGTGTTTACCTCTATTTTCGATGAATGATGATTTGCTGGGCTGAAGATGGAGTCCTGGACTCGTCTGCTGGTCCTGGCGCAATCATCTGATTTATTTTGGAGTGGTCTAAGCCATTTCCTTCAGACTGCGTGAAGCTAATTGATGGATTTCACTGCGTTTTCTTACCGTAAGGTATGGTTTGGTTTAAAGAATTTGGTTGAATTGTTGGTTGCTTGGCCTACTTGGTCCGACCTCTGATTCTGGTTAGTTTGCTCTATCTGGGTTGTGTTTCCTGCTGATTGTGATCGCTAAAGTTGAAGACTTTGATTCCTCTGATTTATGGTTTGCTGCAATGTTCAGTATATGCCTCATCTGGCTGTTTATTGTTTCGATTGCTGTGACTAGTATGGGTTTGAAGGACTTTGGAATTATCTACTGTCCCGTTTTCTTCTGCATTTTTTGTTTGCTGATTCTGCGGGTGTTGGTGCTGACCATGCCCTGTGTTAGCTGTAATTGTTCTGTTTGAAGTTGTCTCTGCTGCTGGCAATCGGTCGTTGAAGCCTGCTTCCTGGTGGCTGGAAAATGACATTCTGTGTTGGTGAAGGCCCTTTGCTTGTCGCCTTTTGTGCAGTAGTCCCTTGGCTGTTGTCTGGTATATGCTGCTGCAACTGATGCTTGTTGGAGGCAAATAGAGCTGCTGTGCTTGCAGACGTGAAATTAGATGCTGGTTGCTAGCTTTTTTCCCAGTATTGCTGTTTTGCAGGATAATGCTTGGTGGCCTGATGTTGGGAGCTGAAGTTGCTGCTGGATATTTGGGGAATGGTGGGAGCCTTCGATGATGAAATCGAGTTGGGCTGCTTCTTTGCCCGATGCCTAATCAGAACTTGAAGCTGATCATGGTGCAGATTTACTGGGCAGTTGCCAGTTTATGCTGAAGCTGGGCTTGGTTGCACTATAAGATCTGGCCTGGTGTTGCTGGAGGCTGAACAGCAAGCTGTGCTTGCAATGTTGGCGGTTTTGTGCCTCCCTTTATGCTTGCAATTGGTTTTAGCGAGCTCTTTGAAGCCTCTGTTCTTTGGCAGTGCACTGGATGTGGCCTTAGGGCAGATGTGCTTTGGTTCATATGCTGCAAGTGTTGATGGTGGTTGTTGGGAGTAGCTGGCCCACTGGTTGCTGATGGCTGAGTTGAAGCAGTGAATGGTGTCCCCATTTGGTTGCTCCTTGGTGGCATGTATGCATGTTTTTTAATTTGTTATGTTATTGGGTTGAGTAGTCTTTGGCCGATTTAGGAAATGCTCATCATTTTGATGTTTTTGTTGTACTCAGTGGCTCGGGGAATGCCCTAGCTTTTAATGTCTTATCTCCCTGTTAAAAATACTTTGAGATAATGCATTGTTTTTGTAAATTTTTTCTCCCATAAATCCAAAATTCTTACTTACCAAAAAAAAGATTACAATTTTGGATAACCGGAAAACTCATTGTCGTTTTCAGCAAGGAAGCTAGGAATCCAAAAACAATCTTTTCTTCCTCGGGAGAGAATGAGGCACTATGGGCCTGAGAGGTGTCAGCCATCACAACCAATTGGAAAGCAGTCGAGTAAGCATCAGGGGGAAACCCTTTATCTGCCGCTACCAACGGAAAGGCTGAGAGAAACATACGTTTGCTCTCAACCTTTACATCCTGCCAGCAAACCTTCAACAGGTCAGCATCAGCAAATAAACTACTCAGTCACCCAAACCCCAACGCCATCATCCTCCCCAGATATCCCGAATACAAGCAGCCAAAGCAGGACTATGATAACAGCCCAGCTTCAACCCCACTCGAGATAGGCAGCAGCCCAACCCTCTTCCAGCAATCGCAAAAGGTTCCAGCAACACCCCCAGCTACATGGTCTAAAACCTTCACAACCCCAGCAAGTCATAACCACACGCGGGACTGAAGAGTATCATGGTTCATCACCCATACTGACAGCCAACCAGTCAATAGGACATATTTCAGCCACCCGGAAGCAGCCTTCAACATCCGTTGGTCGACAGCAGAGGCACCTTCATACTTTGTCAGCGCCAGATTCTTCGAGGAGCACGAATACGACACAAGCGTCAAACAGCACCTCCCGAAACCAATCTGGAGGGCAATAGGACTGAGCACTTCCATCCAGTAAGCAGAAAAGGGCAAACTCACGTAGCCCAGGAACAGGGGCGGACAGCGCCAGAGAACAGGGAAGGAAATCAAGACCATGCCGAGGTCTCAGTGCCGCCGCGAGAGAAAGAGAAGAGGAGGAGAGTCAGGAGACAGCCGGACTAGGCAACCAGAAGACCGGCCATGGCCGGCTCCGGTGCCGCCCGGCCAGATGAGAAGCGTCGCAGAAGACGCGCCCAAAATCGAAAACGAATTTTGAATTCGAAGTGAGAAAACGAAGAGAGAAGCGAGAGCAACTCTTTGAAGCCGAAGAGAGCAAAAGATGAGGCGGAGACAAAGGGGCGGTCGGGCGAGGCAACCAGGGGACCGGCCGTGGCCGGCGCCGGTGCCGCCCGGCTAGGTGAGGAACGCCGTAGAAGACGCGCCCAGAAATTTCAAAACGAAATTTGAAATTGAAGACAGAAGCGAGAGCTTCTCTCTCTACTTCCAGCGTGTGGCTGGTCATCATTTTCCACGCCAACTTCAACACAAATTTTAGCAAAGGATACATTTTCCATATGGGTAGTTCTGGAATCGAGTTGCAACGGGACCCCGATGGCACTTGCGATCCAGCTTAATCCAGCAGGAGTCCAGAATTGAATCGGGAGATTAGATAGCTTGATCCAGATTGGATACCGTTTATGTTCATCCTTCGTCAACGCCATACCCGGTGCCCAGCATTTGAGGAAAATTGCTTTCCTAGAGAACAGCCACGGACCAGAGCGGAGGCATTGTTCCATCATCTCTAGGGATGAGAAGTGAAAGAAGAAAAATCCGGTTTCGTTACCGGCAACATGCTTGATTCCGAATCTAGCCCACACTTTCCTGGCTATGGCTTTGACAGCCAGGAAATGCGGGTGGGAGTCAAGAAAGTGTCCAACCAAGGTAAACCCCAAGAACAGGTCGCCTTGGTCGATCACATCAGGCGGGGGGGGGGGGGAAATGGTGGTCGATTCACCATTGAGCGCTTGGGGCGGGGGGTAGTATAACAGATCTGAACACATACCATCCGAAACCTTCTGGAGGACATTCGTCCAAGCAGGAGGAAGAGGGTTTTCATTCACCCGGACATTGCAAGGCTTATTGGGTTTTGAACGAGACAAGAAGGTAGCATCTGGGGCTAGATGACGGGAATCGCCGTTCTTCTTCAGAAGCGGGAACGCTGGAGAAACTCGGTCTAGGGTTTCTGAGGCGGAGGTCGACGAAGGAAGAGGAGGTGGGAAATCGGAAGCCGAGTCCTGGGCAGGGCAACTTGGGGCCTCCAGGATGCCGGCCATGCCGGCGGCGGCCAGAGAGCACTAACGGGAGCGCCTAGAGGCACTCCGGACGGCAACGCAAATTTCAGATTTGAAATTTGAAAAACAAGAGAGAAGGGAGAGCTTCTCTCTCCACGGGAAAACCTTTATCTGCCGCCGCCAGCGGAAAGGCTGAGAGAAACTGACGTTTACTCTCAACATTTACATCCTGCTAGCATCTGGTCAGAAAATCTATCACAAGGATCCTATGCTCATGAAGTGTGGCTTTAATTAGTTGACGTGAGCCATCTGATTCCAGGAGCTGTTGGAGAGCCATAAGCAAAAGATCCTTCTCAATTGACAAAGGATCCTCATCCAAGCAGCTGGCAGCTGAAACCAAAATAGGAGTCTGATCGACGCCCAGATCCGAGTCCAGTAGATTATCATCCAGAGCATACTTCTTATTAACAATGCTAGGCACTGCTTGTACATCTGAAGAGCCAACTAGGGAGTGTTTCTGAATGATCCGAGAGATAGATTCGGGGGTATAGTCAGGATCTACCAACGCAATTGGACCCGAAGCATGATGATTAGGCGGGTCAGCAAGGGGTCCAGGAAAAGAGTCAAAAGCCAAAGCACCCTCCAGCGGGCCAGACCCGACCAACTCATGGCACTCTAGGGAAAGCTCCTCGCCAGAATGGTTAGTACTGCTGGTCTCCTCAGAAGAAACCGACTCAAGAGTATCAGCATCAGCATCCAGCAAACTGGGGGGCATTCCTTGATGTGAATTGTGATGCAAAAGATGGAGTGTGAACGGCTACGTTTTCAAATGTGCTGCTGTGGGGGGGGGGGCCTTTGCCATGGTGAAATGTGCTGCTGCCCGCCTAGAGAGAGAAGCTCTCGCTTCTCTCTACGTTTTCAAATTTCATTTTGAAATTTGAATCTCAGCGCTGCGGTGCTCCTCATCTGGCTGGGCGGTGCCGGTGCCGGCCCCGGCCGGTCCCCTGGTTGCCTCGCCCGGCTGCCTCCCGTTCTCCTTCTCATCTCTTGCACTCTAAGGTTCGGACCTCTGTCCTGGTTTCGCCGTCACCCATTGAGGGCTCGGCGAGGATGTGGGCTCGTTTGCGCGGTCCTCTTCTCTTCGCTCGTCTTCTACGATGCCTTAGGACTCTGCTTCCTCTGGCCGAGCGGTGTCGGAGCCGGCCATGGCCGGTCTCCTGGCTGTTCCCCTCGCCTTCTTCTCGGGTCACTCCTTGGATTGCGCTAAGGTATGGCTGGGATTTTGGTGCTTTAGGCTTCTTCGTTTTCGATGCTGTCTGTAGCTTTTGTCGACTCATGAGCTGCTCGAAGGATCTGGCGCAATCGTTTGTCTTTGCTGCCGGCTCTGATGTTCCTCTTCCTGAGTATTCACCCCTGTTGGACGGGTTGGGGATGCCGTGCAGCTCTGGATTTGAACTGTTAGGCGAGGTACTGAAGAGCTGGCCGAAGATTTGATTGGATGATAGATCCCCTTCGGGTGCGGTGAGGTCTTTCCTTTTGCTGCCTTCTGATGTGGGTTGGCGTCTTGAGATTCGGATTGCTGAGGTCTCAGTAGGCTGCTGTCTGATGTTAGCTGGTTGTGCCATTTCTCGCCTCTCATGTTTGCGAGCAGTGCTGCTTCTTTCATTTGGCAGATTTCAATAAATTTTGGGACTGTAGTTTCTGGTTCAGGAGCTGCTATCTGAAGTCTTTGTTGGCACTCGTGCTGCTCGATGGAATTGATGCAGTTGAATGTCCTGTGGCGTTGCTCTGATTGTCCTTTGGCTGTGTGTTCCCACCTGTTGGTTGGGTTGGGGGAAGCCCGTGCGTATCTGGATCGGGACAGTTCGGCTGAGGACCTATTTTGTTGCTAGATTCCCTTGTTGTTGCGGTGGTGCCCGGTCTGTTCGTTACCATTATGTGGTGCGATGTCTAGTCTGCATCTGATGTGGGCTGCTACGTTAAGGGTTAGTCCCTTTGCTGTCTCGATTCTGCAATGCTTGTTCTGATGAATTTGCTGGCAGATTATTGAGTGTGCGGTTCTCTGCTATGCTCGTTCTGCAATGCTAGTTTTGATGAAGGGTTGTTGTTGGATTTGGAATGCCCTGCTGCCAAGTAGGCATTTTGGTCGGCTAGTTCTTGCTGCTGATGTAGCACGGCCCTGTCCAACCATTTCCTGGGATTGAAATGGGAACTTGATGTGGGTTTTCTGTTGTAGTGTGTCACCTTGCTGCTGAAGATGCGACTGTTTGGTTGATTGAGCAATAGGTTGAGGAATATCGATGTGGCTGTAGGCTCATTGGAATGTAGGTTTTTTGCCCTGTATTCTGCTGAAGCTGAGGTGTACTCTCTAGAGGACCGTGATGCAGCTTTGGTCCCTGCTGATGCTAGAATGTTACTGCTCCTGAGGTTGGTGGATATGTTGCCTGTGAGGTTGCAGAATTGCTGGTTGCTGGCAATATCAACCTTCATTGCTGTGGTTAAACAGAAGACCCTGAAGATGGACGTTCTGTTCTGCTGAGGCTGCCATCTCTGATGGTAGTAAAGTTTGGAATGTGCATTTGTAGATGCCATGTGTTTTGGTTCTGGAAATATTGCAACCTACTGGCTTGGGGTAAAGTTTGGGGCGGCAGCATTGTGGTGCTTCCATGCTGGCTGAAATTGATGCTGGTATCTGTGGTGGGTGTGATGCAGTTGCCTTTTGCTTCCTGCTGGTGGAATACTAGGGGTGCCTTTAGGCTGTTGGCAGATTCGTTTTGCTGTAATAAGTTGCTACGGGGCGATCGGATCATGATCCAGACGTCTCGGGAGTCACTGGTTTTGCTTCTACTTATGTATAATGACAGTGTGCATAGAAAGGCATCAGATAACCGGGCGACTTGCTCTCGTCTCTCTCCTCGAATTCAAATTCGAACTCCTTCTGCTGCCCGCCCGGCTCTGGCGGCGCCGCCGCCGGCCATGACCGGCCTCATGGGGGTTCGCCTTGCCCCGATCTCGGACCCCGTTTACCCTGGTCTTCCGGTCCCTTCTCTCCATCCTCTGTCAGCGTCGAAACCGTTTGGTGCGCATGACTTCCCGCCTCTGCCCGATAAAGCACTGGCCCCCCCAGATGGCCCTGATGCCAGATTCTTAGCGCAGGTTGAGGCCGTGGAGTCCGGTTCCTGTACCCCACCGTCGCCAGCTTCCCCTTCCCTCCTCCCTCCTGATGAATCTGGTGCTCATTGTAGCGGCTTGTCTCTAACGTCTGCAAAGTCTCCTAACGCCAAGGTATCATCCAAATCTGTTCATGATTCTGGCCCGTCTTCAAACCCTGTTTCCGTCCATGCTTCTGCAAAATCTTGGGCTCAAATCGCTATGGACCAGGGTCCCCAATCTTTTGCCTCTCTTAAATATTTTCCTCCCTGTTCTGCAGCTGATGTCGACAACCCTTCCTCACCTCCTGCTGAGGTTGTGCAGCAATGCTCCGAAATTTGGGGCTCAACTTTGGTGGCTTTTTTCCCCAGAAATCCTCCCCACTTTTCAGCGGTTAGTGGCATCGCCCATAGAATTTGGGCTAGGTTTGGGTTGAGGCACGTTGCTGTCAATGGTAATGGTTTGTTTTTCTTTCAATTTGCCTCTGTATTACATCTGGAGAATTGCTTGGCTAGAGGACCATGGGCCTTCAAAAAGTCGTCTATCCTCCTCAAGAGATGGTCTCCGGGCTTGTGCTTGGATTCTGATTCTCTCGTGTCTGTCCCTGAGTTGATTTCTCTGACTAATGTCCCTATTGAATTCTAGACTCCAATGGGTTTAAGTTGGATTGCCAGTAGGATTGGCAAACCAATCCTGTGTGATCCCCAAACTGCCTCTATGCATCGGGTGCATGTGGCCAGGGTCTGTGTTGAGCTGAAACATGATGATCCTCGACCAGCAAAAATTAGGATTTTGTCATTTGATGCGGCACCTTCAAAGGTGGTTGAGATTGATGTTGAGTATCACTCAAAGCCGGCTGTCCCTCAGAGCAGATTGAAGAGGCCTATTGTCCGGCCTAAGGCCCCGTTTCCTGTTGCTGCTGGGATTAAACCAACATTTCCTGATGCGAGGGCTGAAGCGGCATTGGCCTGGTGGTTAAAAAAGATTTCTCTTTCCTCCACCACCCAGGTTCGATTCTCCGCAGAAGCATAAAGTGGTACTGTGCCTCCCAAAAAATCCTTCGGGGTTTCTGGGTTATGGGGCCGCAGTGCGGTGGGGCCAGTCACTATAAAAAGCTTACCCTTAAAACAGTTTAAAAGCAGCAGATAAAAAATCCAGTCACTCTCCTAGAGAGAGAAGCTCTCGCTTCTCTCTTCGTCTCCAAATTTCGAATTCAAAATTGACTTTGTTTTTGGCCGCGTCTTCAGTGACGCTCCTCAGCTGGCCGGGCGGCGCCGGAGCCGGTCATGGCCGGTCTCCGGGACGCCTAGCCCGGCCGTCTCCCGTCTCTCCTCCTCCTCCCCTTCTCATTCGGCGGCACTGAGAAATCTTAGGGTTCGGTGTCGTCCATGCCGTTCGGTCCCAAATCTCCTCTATTAGAGCTATGGTGATGCGATTTCTATGGAGCTGGCTTCCCTTTGGGTGCTCTTCCGGTTCATCCGGCTCGGTGTGGTTTGGATTTCCCACCCTTTTCTCTGGCGCTGGCCGGCTCTGTTACAGGGCTCCGTGCAATTTGCCTTTTCTTCTTACTCGATGTTAAGCTCAGTACCTTTGCCCTTCTGATTGGCTCGGGTTGTTGGGTTCCCTTCATTGTAATTGCTTTTGTAGCTTGTTGGTTTTGACGCAGACGATCGCCTGTGCCCGGTTTCTGAAGCCATTCTGCCGGTACGTCCCTTCCGGTCTGATGGGTTGGGGGAGCCTGTTTGTTTACCTGGTTTGGATGTATGGGCTAGAGTGCGGAAGTTGTGGGAGTGGCCATGTTCGGACGCTGAAATTCCTTCCAATGCGGTAAGCTGTTTGTAGCTTTCATTGTTGCTTTGTTGCAATCTTTTGGATTGCTGTTGTCTGGCTATTTATGCCAGTTTGTTCGCTGTTGTTTCTTTGCAACATCTCTAATTGGGCTGCATTGGATGATGATCCTTCGTCGGCTGAACCCTTTGACCGATGAGTGACGATCCTCTGCTTTGGTCCCTGCCGTTGTTCTAAGGTTTCTGCTTCTGGATTGGGTGGATTTGCTTCCTGTGAGGTTGCCAAATTGCTGGCTTCTGCTTGTGAGTTGAGCTCCTGCTGGTTAATGCCTCTGTGGGGTTCTTCCTTAAATTGATGCTGATGTATCTGGAGGCTGCATTAAGTGCCTCTCTTTGGGTTGTTGTCTCATCTTGAAGGATTTGTTGCAGCCGAATTTCCTATGGTGTTGCTCTGATTGTTCTTTGGCTGTGGGTCCCATTTTGTTTGGGTTGGGGGAGCCCGTGTGTGCATGGATTGGGACCATTTGGCTGAGGGCTGAGTAGCTGTGGGATATTTTGGTTGCTAAAATTTCTTCCTGTTGAGGTGGTGCTGGCCTGTTTGAGTTTAGGTTGCTATCAATCGGATTGCTTTAATCTGGATTCTACAGCAAGTCTTTGGTTCAATTTCTTAAAGATTGGCCTCGTCTGCATCTGCAAAAAGCAGTACAGCTGGATGTTGGCAATTTTTCGTGGGGTGTTTTATCCTTTCTTGCCCAGTTGATGTTGTTGCTCGAGGGAAGTGGCTCCTAAGTTTCGTTTCAGGCTTGCAGATGGAAAGTATCTGGGTCTTGTTGGTGTTTCTGCTGGATGATTTACCTGGCTTGCATTGGCTCTTAAGCCGGAATGGGACTTGTTCTCTCATTTGTGCATTGCCGGTATGCAATGGCTTCTTTGCCGGAATGGAATTGAACTGCCAACGTGGACTGAGCAATCCTGATTCTAATCTCTATTGTCCCGGTTTGGAATTCAGCTCTTTATGCTGATGTGGCTTGAACGGTTTTGGTTTCCTTCAGGGCCGGTTAAATGGCACGTTTGGGATGGTATCTTGCTGAAGCTGACAGCTTTCTAATTTGCTTGTATGCCGGTTGCTGAATGGGCATGAGGCCGGTTTGGTTTCGTGGCCAGTCTGCCGGTGCTGACATGGCAAAATTTTGGGCTCCTGGCCGGTTAGGCCTTGCTGAGCTGGAACAGTAGGATTTATTTGATGTTACTCGGCTGTTGGAGTGGCTGCTTTGGCTCTGGACATCCAATTGGCTGCCGTTACTTCGGCCGGAGTGGTGAGCGGTTTTTTTTGCTGTATCGGTGGAGCATCGTTACTTCCTCGTTGTAGACTTATTATTCTAAAATGGACAGACTTAATGTTTGGCCATTTTTTGTAGATTGTATTCCCTTTAGGGGGTTTTATTCTTGTTTTTCATCATTTTGATGTCTTTGGGTGTACTCAGTGGCTCGGGGTATGCCCTAGCTATTATGTTTTACCTCCTTGTTAAACTACTTGGAGATAAAGCATGAAATTTATAAATTTTTTCTCCCATTAATCCAAAATTCTTACTTACCAAAAAAAAAAATAAATTCCTGATGCGGGGCTCCCTGGTAGAATGGTAGAGTCCTCTCTTGATCATGGTAAGGAAGATATGGCTCTGCAGAAGTGTTGCTCTGCCAATGGTGAATGCTCTATAAGTGAAGATATGGTTTCTTCACTGCCCCCCCAGCTTCCTGTATATGGCCCTGCTTTGGCAGGCTCTGTTGAGTGCTCTGCCAATGGGGCCTCCCTATTATCTTGCGAGCCAGAGCAAAGAGAAGGGCCTTTAATTGAGGCTCTCCCTATTGGGAATGGTGGTTCGGATTCGTTGCATTTGGACCTTATTGTGGAGGCTTGTGATGAGGAGCCTTCTAAAGCTGATTGTCCCACTGCTCACCAACCATTTGTAAACGTCTCTGATCTTGGCCCCCTTCCTTGGCAGCTTGCGGTCCCAGATAAGCAATCTGTTCAGGTTGCTGGTGTTCTTGGGGATAGGTGTGAGGTGGACTTCTGTGAACCCCTCTCTGAGGTTGATGTCCACCCAGTGGTGGGAATTGCTGATTTGGTGTTGCCACAAATACCACTTCCTGTTCCGGTCATTGACTCTGGAGGTTTGTATGGGTTGGGGGCTGCTGAGGCTGCTGCTCTGTTGGATCCCATAGATGGCCATGTAGCTGATGATAGGGCTCCAGCCCTTGTAGACTGCCTAATTCCTGGAGTCGACGACTCTACTCCGGAGTCTATTGCGCGGATCGTCCGCAAATACAACCTGGAAGCTCCATCTTCTGACATTCGGGTTCCACCTGTTGATATCAGGAGACTCTTGGATTTCTACCGTCTAGGTTTTTTTTTTTTTTTTTTTTAAGCAAGTATTTTGGATTAATGGGAGAAAAAATTACAAATTTAATATTTTATCGCCAAGTATCTTGACTTGGGGATGAAACATTATCTGCTGGGACATACCCCGAGCAACTAGTACATTCAAAGGTACACAACAGCCTCTAAGTAGCCAACGTTCTACATAATCAATAGAAAATGAAAAACAGAACATCACAACCCAGAGGGGAAGCATCTTCCAACCCCCTGAGTGCATAACCTGGAACCGGCATTACAGTAACTGGGAACAACTTCAAACTGGCAGCAGATGCATCAAATTCAAAGAGGTCCACGTCCGCAAACTGGCTGCACATTGCAAAGACAAACTGGCAATGAAGCATCCAAGCACCGATCTAGGCATCCCATCTGTTGGAGCTGAACTCCAAATCGGGAAAATAGAGTGAAGAAATCAGAATGCTCCAATTCCATGCAGCAGTTCGGATTCCAAACCGGCATTTTAGCCTGTGCAAACCGGAAACAATTGCCTACTGCAAAGCCAACTGCATCCAGCTCCAACAAATGGCATCAGCAACAAAAATGGTGCCCAATCTTCAGCATAGGAATACTGGATCTGCCCAGAATACAAGAGCACAAGCTGCGTCAAAATTAGCTTCAAGCCAAAACCGCACCACTTCAGCAAGGCTCGCACCATGCCTCCAGCAGGCGCCCGAAGCATCAGAAAACAGCACCTCAGACTCAGCCAACTTCAGGATGTTGCATGTAACAACAGCACCAAGATGGCATTCCAAAATCAGCATACTGCCCATGCACCAGAAGCAGCAAGGCAATAGCTCACATGAAGATTATCAAGGCAGCAGAATCCATAAGCAAGATCCGCACCGCAAGCAGCACGCACCATTACAGCGCCAGCAAAGCATCAGCAGTAGCCTCAACTTCCAGGAGTACCCACCAGATCAGCAGGATCAAATAGACCAGCAAACAGCATAGCCATAATCCTGTTGCTTCATGGATGAGTTTTCAACTCCACAGAAATTCTGTAACCTCACAGAACCGAGGAAACCCACCCTAACCACAAGGCAATTGCCGAACTGCCCATATGCCAGAAGTTTCCTCACTTCAGGCATCAGCAAGAAGGAGGAAACCCATAGGAATTCTGTAACCTCACAAGCAGCATAACCACCAACCTCAGTAGCATTAACAAACATGCATCTGCAGGGACCAACTTAGTATCACTGTCACCAGGGAGAACACCTCAACTTCAGCAGAAAACTCTACATTCTAATGAGCCAGGCAGCAGAGAATATGCAGCCTTAAACTAGGCACTGGAAAAAACCAATACCACAACCGAACCACCAGCTGCAGGGGATCATGGGTGACGAGACCGGGATTTCTTGGGTGCATAATTATGCCGCCTAGCCATTCGTTGCCACCCATTGATAGCCTGCCTAGCAAATTGTTCATCCTCCTTCCTTTGGTCACGAGACTCCAACTGGAATACTACCATCTAGGTTACTGTAGCTTTCTTTCTCGATTTGAATTTCTGCCCAGCCCGCCTCCGATCACCCTGCCGGCGCCCATGGCGCCGGTCGACTCTTCTCCTTCTCCACCCTCGTTTACCGCCATTCCCTCTCTCCCCTGTCCTCCT
>JAODPA010131407.1:0-16830 GCA_025585075.1 Nepenthes mirabilis | reverse complement strand
GGGCAAAAGGCTGCGAATTTGAAAAACGGGGAAGAGAGAAGGCAGAGCTTCTCTCTCTACGCGGAAGTAGCAGCTATCACCTCGCAGCAACAAACTACAGCAGAGTGGATCTGCCGGCAACCCATAGCATCCAAGATTACCAGCAGCAAGGAGAACAATGCAGCACCAAGCAAGCAACAGCTTCACTTTATTAACAGCAGCACAACATCAGCATACTACACGTGAGGCAGCAGCTTGCATCAGCAACAAATCTAGCAGCAACCTTCATCGGCAAAAATTCGAGGATCAGGGGCATTTAGTAATTTCAGCACTTAATGTAGCCACTGTCCAAGGCACCGAGTGCACCATGCAAAACAAGAGCAACCCAAGGCAGCATGCACCACAGCCACCAAGTTCTATCCCATAGGGCAGCAAATCAGAAGATTGACAGATAGCAAAACCACCCAGCATCAAATACAGCATCAAATATGGCAGATCAGAAGACAAAAGGGACATCCCATTCCAACAGTTCGCATCAAACCGGGAGCACCTTCCAACGCCTCCAGATTATCGACGTAGCCGCAGCCATAAGGCACAACAGCAAGACACTTCTTTGAAGGGCATGAAGATCCAACAGCATCCGAATCAACATGCAAGAAAGACAGCTCCAGGTTCCAAACATACGTGCCCAACTGGAAGCAAGAAAATCCACTACCAAGAGCCCGAAATCATAAGCAGCAGGAGGAAACGTTGACAGAAGCAGCACCAGGACTGCACTATCATCAGTTCCAACTGCAGCAGTTTCATCATCTGCATCCTCCGGACATCAGGTTCAATCGATAATGCACGCCCCGATCCAGCAAGACTAAGTACTGCCATCATTTTCCAGAGCCTCCAGCCAACAGAAGCCTCCAGCCAGCAAACTCCAGTAGCAACCGGACAGCATAACTGAGAACAGCCACACAACCCCAGTCCATAGAAATTAAAGCTAGTGAAACCCAAATCAGAACCAAACCAGCAAGACCGAGGACAACCCCACTTCCTTCCAGCAATAAATTTAGAAGCCAATCACAGCATGCTTCAGCAAACACCAGCAGCTGCAGCTGGCTCCGGGGACTCATGGGGGGAATTCAAGCATACTGAGCTTCAGCTTCAATTTAACAACACCCAAATAAATGGACCATCAGAACCAGGGCCCCAGCAGCCGGGCCACAGCTCATCATCACCTTCAAGCAACAACCGGGCAGACATCCTACCGCGCCAGAATCAGCTGCCACTGGCAGAGGCTACATCAGATCAGAATAACCCGGGGGCATGCACATGCCCATTTACATGAACATCCAATCAGCAAATCGGATGGATCCACGGACTTCCATTGACATCCTGGATTTAACACAAAAACAACATGAAATGCAATCCGCAAGACTCAGAATCATACCCCTCTCCATACCAGTGGTACCAATCCGCCCAAGCATCACCAATCCGCCCAATCCACAACCGGTTAAAACAAATACAATATCGATTGCAAGGAATTCTTCAACTAAAATCCAACCCCAAAATCCAACAGGAGACAACCAACGAGCATCCCTTTTTTTTTTTTTGGTAAGTAAGTGTGTATTTTGGATTTATAGGAGAAAATTTACAAAACATAATGCTATAACTCCAAGTTTTTTGACTTGGAGTTAGAACAAAAACGCTAGGGCATACTCCGAGCGACAGGTACATATATATATCCATACAATGCTACCAAAAACATAATGCTACCAACGAGCATCCCGCCCCGGCAGGTGAGCCAGACCATCCAAAATAAAACCACACACTCACACACACCCCCTTCTGCATCTTTTTTTTTTTTTTTTTTGGAGGGGGAGGGGAGACAGAAGAGGGGAAGGGTACAAACAGGCGAGAACGCCAGTCACCAGAGGAAACGGAAGCTGCGTTCAAAAGCTCAAAACTCCTCAATTTCAAGATCAATCTTCTTCTACAATTTTTTTTTTTTTGGGGGAGATGAGATAACAACAAATAACCCGATCTACACAAGCAGCCCAAGAAGCGGAGAAAAAAAAAACCTGGTATCGAAAAAAGACAAGCTAAACAATACCGGGAGCCTCAACCACAAGAGCGCAAGCCAGACCAGGGAACAAAACCAAAGACATCAAACGGGAAGAACGGCAAAGATAAAATCTCAAACCCAGGAAAAACAACTACCACCAGGGTCAAGAACCACAAACCACAAGAACCCTCCAGACGAGGGCATTCGGGAGGCAAGGCAGGTAAAAGGACAAGAATCAGCCTCACTTGGTTTTTTTTTTTTTATAGCCCCCACCGAATCCGAGTCGGCCTATAGTCTGCCTTATTTGGGGCCGCGATGGTCATTAATTTCAACCTCACAACAACGACCACCATAGAGAAGAGACGAGAGGAGTCAAGGGGAGGAGATTTTTGGAAAATCCGGTTATTGCGCTCCTTCCAAATGATGTAAACCGTAGCAGCCAGAGACAAGCGTTTAGAGACAGCCAAGAGGCTTTTTTCTTTCCAACGGGAGGCAGCCCAGGATATATTTTGATGCCAGGCAGGGTAAGGCCAGTGAATACCAGCGTGTCTTTTAACATTATTCCATAAGGTTCTAGAGAATGGGCAGGAGAAGAAAAGGTGGTCGTGGTCTTCGTCACCCGAGTTGCAGAGAGTGCATCTGGGGGATAAGTTAGGGATGTAATGGAGGCGATCAATGGTATTCAATTTGCCCTTAACGACGAGCCAAAAAGTAAACGCGTGTGAGGGAATATGGAATGGGCCCCACACCAGATGAGCCCAACACACCTTAGGATTAGGGGGATGGAGTAGAGAGTATGCGGACTTAGTCGAGAATTTGCCATTGCGAGCCCCGGCCCATCTCAAGGAGTCTTTTTGATTATTGCAAGGAGGGTTGTTCGGCATATTCAAAGCGAGGAGGGACACCTCCGTGTCAAAAGGGTTAGGCCAGTTCCATCTGTTGTCCCTAATAATGGCGTCAACCTTCACATCCCAATGAAGACCGGAGACAAGGCGAGTTCGGTTAGAACTCACTTCACTCAGGGGACCAAGGGGGTGCCAGTTATCGTGCCAGAGGAAAGTATCAGAGCCATCCCCAATGACCTTGACAGCGTAGGCACGCATAAAAGGCCGGAGCCTCATAATTTTGCGCCAACTCCAAGGGGCCGATGCCGGCACTTTAATGGTCCAAATGCACCGGTCTTTGATTCTATTTTTGTATATCCATGAAGTCCAAGCAGAATTCGGGTCTTTAGATAGGAGACGCCAAAGAAATTTGCAGTTAAGAGCCTTATTCTGATCAATCAGGTTCTTCATGCCCAAACCACCTTCATCTTTGGGGCAACATACGTCATTCCAAGCCACTTTAGCATTTACTCTGCCATCAGAAAACCCGTTCCAAAGGAAATGTCGCAAAATGCGATCAATTGCCTTAAAAACGGATTTGGGAAGAATAAAGAGAGAGGCCCAATAAAGGTGGATAGAAGAAAGGATGGAGGCAACAAGCTGCAGACGACCGCCAAAGGAGAGCCATCTATTCCTCCAGGAAGTGATTCTCTTTGTGATCCTTTCGGTGAGGGATTTGCAATCAGCCACCGAAAGCCTAGTTGTGATCAAGGGGACCCCCAGGTAACGGATAGGGAGATTGCCCTGCCTGAATCCCCAACTAGCAGCAATATCCTGGCGAAGAGAGGGATCCTTAGAACAAATGAATATTTCACTTTTGTTCGGATTAGCGGATAGGCCAGAAATGGTATGGAATTCATTGAGACAGTCCTTGAGAATCAGAGAGGATTTGGAATCCGCATGGGAGAATAGGAGGAGATCGTCAGCGAAGGCAAGCATAACAGTTTGAGTTTCAACGCACTTCCAGTGAAATTTGAAGTTATTATCCCGTCTTGCCTTAACCTCAATAATACTATTGAGAACTTCCATAACCAGGACAAATAAGTATGTGGAGAGCGGATCACCTTGACGCAAGCCTTTGCCACCTTTAAAGAAGCCGACCACTTCCCCATTGATATTGAGGGAGTAAGTCGGAGTCGATATGCACTGGCCGATCCAATTTACCATTTGGGGAGGGAATTCCATTAGGGTGAGGATAGTGATGATGAAATCCCAATAAACAGAGTTATAGGCTTTCTTAAGGTCGATCTTCATAGTACATCTGGGCGGGCCGTGGCCCAGATGGTACTTATGCAGGAGCTCCTGAGCTAAGAGGATGTTATCACTAATTTGCCGACCCGCCACAAAGGCCGTTTGGCAATGGTCAACCAAGAAAGGAAGAGCAGACTTGATTCTATTGGCGAGAATTTTTGAAATCACTTTGTAAATCACGTTGCAGCAAGAGATCGGGCGATAGTCAGAGACCGAGCGCGGGGACTGGACCTTAGGAATAAGGCTAATCATAGTGGTGTTCAACTGTTTAAGGAGCTTTCCATGTTTGAAGAAGTCATGGATAGCTTCATAAACAGTATGACCAGTGATCTCCCACGACTCCTTAAAGAATTTAGCAGTAAACCCATCAGGGCCGGGAGCTCTGTCATCACCAATGGAGAATATTGCACTGCGAATTTCGTCCTCACTGACCGGCCTAACAAGAGAACCGGTAAGTGTATTGGGAACCGAATGGAGAATGTACGGGCGAATCCGAATAGCCTCTGCCGACCCATGGATCCTACCCGTACCGAGGGCATTTTTGAAGTGACCCTCAATGAGCATGTGAAGGTCCTCCGTCCCATTAGTAGGGGTTCCCGACTCATCAAGGAGGGACATAATCCCATTCCGATTATAGTTACCACTCACAGTTTTAAAAAAGAAGTTGGTGCACTGCTCACCCTCTTTAAGCCATTTGATCTTGGCTTTTTTGGTGGAGGAAATCCGCCTCCTTTGCCATTGCAGAGAAGTACTCCGCCTTACAACGCCGTTCAAGATCACAGGCCCCAGATTGCGGGGGCTTAGATTGTATATCCTCAAGGCATTTCCTATTGCGCAGAACCTCTTCATGAACATCCCCACAATGGGAATTGAGGTTTTTGATCGCACTTTTAACCTTTTTGAGAAGGGATACCAACTTAAACATTGGGGTACCCGGAATCTCCGTCCCCCAAGTTTCTTTAACCAACGGAAGGAAATTAGGGGATTTCGTGAGAAAGTTATTAAACCTAAAGATCCCGTTGCTACGAGAGACCCACCCCTCAGGTAGAAGGATGCAAGGAGAGTGGTCAGATAGTCTGGCTGGTGGAAAGACAGCTTTAGATCGTCTATAAAGATCAAACCACTGACTATTAGCGACCACTCTATCCAATTTTCTGAAGATACGGGTGGAGGGGTCGCGACCATCATTCCAAGTGAAAAACTGACCTTCGTGGCAGACATCTTCAAGATCACAGTCCCGGAGACAGTCGTTAAGGTCGATGGAGCTTTTAGGGTGTCAGGACCCACCAAGGGCCTCATTCGCCGAGCGGATTGCGTTAAAGTCACCCATGACAGCCCAAGGGATGTTCCCCGAGAGACCCGAATAACTCCTAAGGCATTGCCAAAGGTGCTTTCGAAGGCCCTCAAGGTTAGCGCCATAAACAAAGGACAAAAGGCACTGAGAGTTATCGGCAAGGACATTCACAGCGGTATGGATAACCTGATCCTCCTTGGAGATAATATTAACAGCCACCTTCAGGGGGTCCCAGCCAACCCAAATCCTACCCACGGATGAATTAGAATAATTCATGGCCCAAACCCAATGAGGATTAATCCTCGCCGAAATGTAGGCCGCGTTTTTCTCAGCAACTTTTGTTTCAACCAGGCCAATGATGGAACAGTCGTGGGACTTAATGAGGTTGCGAACCTCATGGGCCTTCACAGCCCCATTGAGACCCCTCACATTCCAGCAAGCGGTGATGATCATTAAAGATCGTCTGAAGGGGGGGACCGCTCCTTAGGCCCCCGAGCATTTCTGTATATCTTAGCAGGTTTACGTCTCCTACTCTTAGTCACAAGAGCACTACTATTGGAGACAGACATATTAGGAGTAGGGATAGGGCTCGGAATGTCAATTGGACAATCACTGGAGGGCTGGCCAGGACAATCCACAGGGCCAAAGGTCTCCCCCAGACTAGAAACAGGGAGATCAGGGGCCAAGGTCTTATCGCCGGAACTCATAGATCCACTGCAGGGCCCGTCGGGAATGGGAGCAAGGGGGGGCAAGAGCTGGATCTCAGCCCTCTCAGAGCACTGCCCCTCATCATATCCACATGAAAGAGGGATAAAATGAATTGGACCAGATTCATCATGTGTGGGATCCAGAGGAGCCTCTGTCCGGTTAGTCAGCGGGAGTAGGACATCAGACTCCATTGGGGCATCAAGAGAGGGCTCTTGGAGAAGGCAGAAGGAATTATCAGAAGACAAGTCCTTCTGGGCAGAAGGAGCACAGGGAGAGGCAGTGCCTCTAGCTGGGGACCTCTTGGGTGAAGCAACAACCTTTATGGGCCGAGGGGAGGCCCTTTTCTTAGGGACCCAAGAGGCCTTAGCAGGAGGGCCCGAGCCTCCACTCTTCTTGGGTGCAGCACTCCTCACTGCCGAATGTTGGAATTCAATAATAATTTCTCTCAGCTGATCGTCCCCCAGATCAGCACATCCATTCGAGCGGATCTTTATCACATCCGGCCGGGGGGCTTCAGCGCCCAATTCAACACAAACTCTAGCAAAGTCAAGGCGTTCAAGTTTTTCTGTGACCGGGTCTAACCTGATTGGTTTACCAATCGCACTAGCAATCCAACATAATCCCAGAGGGGTCCAAAATTCTACCGGGATCCCGGACATGGTGATCCACACCGGGAATGATTTGTGTTCCTCACGAGACAAGACCATTCCTGGCATCCATCTCTTTAGGAAAATAGTATGGCCGGCAATTGACCACGGACCACTATTTAGACATTTCCCTAGCATTGCGTTAGATGAAAAACGAAAGAAAAAGAAGCCCGATTCGTTCCCCGCTACATGCTGTAGCTCGAATCGCCTCCAGATTTTCCTAGTGATTGTATTGACAGCATTAAAGTGAATTGGGTTTCCGACGAAGTAACCCACAAGAGTGGAACCCCAAAGGTCCACACCTTGTTGGATGACTTCCGGAGGGGGGGATAAAATGATAATCTCACCGTCAGGAGAGCAATGAGGAAAAAATTTGAGATGAGACTTACTTCCAATAGCGTTCCTCTCAACAACCGAAGCCCAGGTAACATTCGAAGAGCACGGGCCACTAGCAATCGCACAGCACGCCTCACTGCCTAAGTCAGAAGCATGAGCACCATGGTTCAATGGAATAACAGCAGACAACCCACCAACACGGCAAAGCAAGGGCTCAGTGGAAGAGGACTCCATTAGGACACCAGTGCCCTGCAAAGGGCTGAGAACGGCATCACGGGATGACAATCCAATGGAAGGAGCAGCCAACATGGGAGGAGACCCAGCATGGCAACATGGAAGAGGAGCACATCCAGAAACCCCACCACCGAGGGAAGCCATCAGTGAGCCATCAGCAGAAGGCCCGACCTCAGGGAGAGGATCAACCGAACAAGCAGGGGCATGACACTCAGGAGCCCGAAGAGAATCGATCGAAACCCTATCTGAATCGCAGTAAGACGGAGAGGGGGGCGAGGAAGGGCCCCGCACCACTAAGCCCCCCGTCGAAGGAGCAACGGGTGGAACAGAGCAAGGCTTAGCAGTTGAATACCGGCCTCGTCTCGGGCGGCCACGAACATTGACGGCAAAGAGGGGAGGAAAATCAGGCTCGGACGAAGCTGACGGGTGGAGAAGGGAGGAGGAGGGCGAGGTCGGGGCGGACGACGGCCATGGAGTGGCGATGCGCGGGAAGGGTGAGGAGGATGTAGCCAAAGGAGCAAGAAGAGAAGGTTCGAGGGAGGGAGAAGGGGAGACAGGCTTTGAGAGGCAAGTGGGCTGGGAGGCAAGTAAGCGATAAGAAGGAAGTATTTCTGTTTCTGTTATTTTGGACCCAAGACTAATATGCAGTCAGGTTAGGTTCTTCGGCATGCCTTAAAAAGTTATAGTGGTAATCGAGGATAACTTTGTCCATGGAGTTATTTATGGTCCGCTTATCCTTGAGGCGTTATAATGTGGAAGGTAGATTCTGTTCTGTTATGGCCGGCACCCCCTTGGATTGAGGAAGGATCTCGTGAGATGGGATCATCCGTTCTATTCTGTTTAATGCCGTTGATTGTGGGGAGATGTACACAATCTATCCTCGATTATTCGCCCACTTCGCTAGTAGGGTCTACTGGTAGGGTCTTTTACTGATAAAAATGAGATTTCTGTAAAATATGGAAGTAAGACCGACTTCTGCTTTCTGAAATATGAGTACATTGATTTCGAATTTCCGAAGACCGTTTATATTTCTAACAGTTCTGCATACGTTTCTGTTATGAAACACTATGTGCAATAGTATCTGTTTTGTTGAGATATGTTCTGCATACTTTTTTTTTTGGTAAGTAAGAATTTTGGATTAATGGGAGAAAAAATTTACAAATTTCATGCTTTATCTCCAAGTATTTTAACAATGAGGTAAAACATAATAGCTAGGGCATACCCCGAGCCACTGAGTACATCAAAAGACATCAAAATGATAAAAACAAGAGCAAAGCCCCTTAAAGAGAATACACTCAACAAAATACGGCCAAACATGAAGTCTGTCTATTTTAGAATAAAAATACTTCAACGAGGAAGTAACGGTGCTCCTCCGATACAGCAAAAAGACCGCTCACCACTCCGGCCAAGGTAACGGCCAACGCAGCAGCCAATTGGTTGTCCAGAGCAGCCAAAGCAGCCGTGAGCAACAGCACCGAACTCCAACAGGCTAGCAGCATCAAATGTTCCAGCAGCCTACTGTTCCAGCTCAGCAAGGCCTAACCGGCCTGAAGCCCAAAACGGCATTATGCCAGTTGACATGCCATGTCATCACCGACAGACTGGCCTCGAAACCAAACTGGCCTCATGCCCAATCAGCAGCCGGCAAACCGGCAAAAAGGAAGGCTGGCAGCTACAACAGGTATCCCAATCGCGCCTTCAGACCGGCCATGAAGGAAACCAAACCCGTTTAAGCCACATCAGCATAAGGAGCTGAATTCCAAACCGAGACAATAGATATCAGAATCTGGATTTCTCATTCCACCTTGGCAGTTCGAATTCCATACCGGCAAATAAGCCAGTGCATACCGGCTATGCACAAAGGAGAGAACAAGTCCCATTCCGGCTTAAGAGCCAATGCAAGCCAGAAAAAACATCCAGCAAAAACACCAACAAGACCCAGATGCTTTCCATCTGCAGGCCTGAACAGAATCTCAGGAGCCACCTCCCTCAAGCAACAGCAGGGAATCAAAAGCTGCTGAGACTCTGCAATTCACGGTCCTCCAGAGGGAACCCTCAGCTTCAGCAAAACAAAGTGAACCCCTGCATCAGGAACATCCCTAGCCGTGCATCCGCAGAACAGAGGAAGTCCACCCAACCACAAGGCAATAGCAGAACTGCCAACATGGATTGAACCGCTGAGCCTAACAGCCTCACAGCAAACCAATGGGCATCAACACAGCCCACAACACAATCATCAAATACCAGGAATTTCCTCAATTCAGGCATCAGCAGGCAGGGGGAAAACCCCACCGCAGCCAAAGAAAACAAGCCAGAGGAATGGCCGACTGATCCAGAACACACCCCAGAAATGACACACCAGCCAGGCCATCAGGTGCCACCACATCCAATCCTTCATCTGTAGTATAGCCCCCCAGCAGGCAGCTACACCAGCAAACATCTAGATCTCAACAACAGCATCATGCATTGCATAATACACTAAAGCCCCAAATTTAGGAGCAGATTGCAACAACAGCCAATACTGGAACGCCAACTTCAACAATAACTGCCGCCAACGCAGCAGCCAAAATATCAAGAGATGGCCATATTAGTCAAAACCCAGCCAGGAACAGCAGTACCACAATTTCAGCAGTACAGCATCATCAAATGTTCGTAGAAACACAACACTACATGCCGGCAGCTATGGACAGAATCAGCCTAACACCACTACAAGAGCCAAGCAACAAGGGCACAGGCAATGGGCAATCTGAATACAGCCAGAACAGCCAGCACATACAACAGCATATGAATCAGCAAACTGAGATGGACAGCAAGGGCGCCAATCGGCCCAGCACATGAACCGACCAGTAGGGAGCAGATTCAGAGAGAGCAGCAAACTTAAGCCGACCAGCAGACTCCAACAGCAGCCCTGCTCCAGTTGCTGCAAATATCAGGAATGAGAACGCCGGGCTACCTTGGGAGCAGAGATACTCCGATGGGCCCCTCGTTTCCACCATTTAACAGCCTGCCGAGCAAAAAGCTCATTTTCATAACTTTGGCGCTCGTCATAACAGCCCGCAACACCAGCATCAGGCTTCACAGAGGACTTAGCCGGACCAAATCCACGCCCAGATTCACTAGGAAATAGTACGTCCTCATTCCTAAGGTCAGGAGACCCCAACTGGAGTGCAGCCGTGAAGGCACGGGACACTGCAGTAGGGTCCTCAGCACCATAATCCGGGTACACCGTGGGCATAGCCAGGACAGAATCATGCCCAGATTCAATGGGAGGCAAAGTATCAGAAGGCTTTGCTAGAACACGGACAGCCTTAGAGCAAATTGGCATATGGGGTTCAGGGCATTGCAGATTACCATTATCATCAGCACATGGAGCCACATTGGGCAGAGAATGGACATTTCCACTCCCCAAGTCACAGGACTCCACAGCTTCAGCCATTGAGGCCTCAGGGCCCTCAACCGAGCAGCCAGACAAGGAGAACGAGCTGACATCTTGAAAGGCAGATGGAGCCTTATACAATAAACCATCAAAAACTTTAACCAGGGAGTACTTGCGGGTGATCCGCGCAATAGACTCCGGAGTGGAACCATCGACCCCAGGGATTGGGCCAAACTCATCAACGGGAAATGGAACATGGGACACCAGCCCAGGACCAGCTGAACCTGGGGATAGAAAATCCACCTGCTCAACACAAGAAAGGCCATGGGAACCGGGCTCAGCAGCAGCAGGTCCATGATCAATCAGAGGCTCATTACAAGGACTCGTCAACGCCCCAGAAGGCAACGCAGAATCACCCCAATGGGTTGCAACTGAGGCAACATTCAGGGATTGATCAGAATTTGAGGTCTGAAGGAAACCATGAGATTCCAGGGGACTTTCGTCCAACTGGGGACTCTCCACTGGAATCGGGGCGCCACCAGGAGAAGGAGGCTTAGGCATGTCCACTGAGACATTTACTCCAAGGTCAGAACCAGGAGGACAGGGGCAATTGACCATCTTGAGACGACAATTGGCTTCAGCATGCCCAAACAACTGGCAACGTCCACTTTTTTTTTTTTTTGGTAAGTAAGTATTTTGGATTATAGGGAATAAAATAATACAGAAACTATGTTTTTGCTCCAAGTATTTTGATTTGGAGAAAAAACATAACCGCTAGGGCATACCCCGAGCATCTATTACAACAGGAAATTGTAAAACAGTAAAACAAAAAAACCTTTAAGAGGACAAACGGTCAAACATGACCAACAAATATGGGATCAATCTAAACTGGCAACGTCCACATCTGGTGGGCTTCCAATTATATTCCACTTTCACTAAAGAAATGGAATTAGACTCAGGAAGTGGTTTAACAGCAATACTTTCAGGGAAGGGGCCATCCAAACCAACTTCAACACAAACCTTTGCGCAGGAAACATTTTCCAAACGAGCAGTTCTGGAATCGAGATGCAGGGGAATCCCAATGATACTGGAGATCCAGCTTAACCCAGCGATGGTCCAGAGCTCAATCGGCAAATTGGACAGCTTGATCCAGATAGGAAAACGCTTGAGTTCGGCCTTGGATACAGGCATTCCGGGAGCCCAATGTTTAAGGAAGATGGCTTTCCCAGAAAACGTCCATGGACCGGCCTGGATGCAATGCTCCATCAGTTCCAACGATGAGAAACGGAAAAGAAAGAAACCAGCTTCATTGCCGGCAACATGAATGAGACCAACTCGAGCCAAAATTCGACTGGCAATGGCTTTCACAGCCAGGAAATGTGGAGGGGATTCAATGAATTGGCCGACCAAGGTGAAACCCCAAAAAATATTACCTTTGTTGATAACATCAGACGGGGGAGAAAGAACATCCGCAGCATCACCAGCAGGTTGAGGGGGGGAGAAAAATAATGCTGGGTCCAGACCTTCGAAATCCTTCCGGACGGCTTCGGACTGAGGAATGAGGGCCGGAGCAGCCACAGAAGTCTTGCGAAGCACCTGAGGTTTCGAACGCTCCAAGAACGGGATGACAGATGGCGGCCGGGCCGTAATCGACACCAATCGAGACTCCTGGACAGGGGAGGCAGTCGACTGGGGAGGAACAGGGGAGGCCCCCAGAAGGCCGACCATGGCCAGCGACGGGCAAAGAAACGAGCGCCAGAAATGCAGAAATTTTGAAATTTAGAGAGAGACGAGAGCTTCTCTCTCGTCTTGGTGGCATATGAGGCCAAAGATATGTTCTGCATACATGTTTTATTATATATTTGCATATAACTTGCTGAACCTCGGCTCACTGTTTTCATGTTTTTCCCCTCCAGATGAGACCATAGAACTTAAGCATGACGAGAAAGTGCGACTAGGATACCGTCTAATGGATTTTGAGGACTTAAAAGCATACCTTGAAAGTTGCTACGGAAGGTAGTGTTGTATGATCTAATTAGAATTAGATGAATTTGTGTAATTGGATCTTTATGTATGCATGAATGATTTAGAATGAATGTAAGTGTTTTGGCGGATTATTAGATTGGCTTCCGTTACATGTTTATGGATATCATGTTTAGGTTATAGACGGCATCTGTGATCCTCTGTTACACTTAATTGGTTTAGTTTGGGTTTTCATTTGTGTTATGAATGATGGAATCAAAAAAAAAATACCCATTCTGTCACAATTGGTATCAGAGAGTTGAGATGCCTTAGGAATTGATTGATTGAAAAGCGGAAGCTTAGGATAGGTTAAGTTGAATAAATGGGTGGTTATACATAGCCACCTGTTCCGACTTAAGGTGTTAGTACTAATTAAATTTGGGGTAGGTTATGAATGACCAGATAAGAAATTAAAGGTGGAAGATGGACTGGCTGGGTTTAGCCATCCTAGTTCGGTAAATTAGACTAGTAGGACCAGGATGTCAAGGAGCACCGTGTCTTTGTTGCTGCTTAGAACAAATTACAATCTAACTGAGTTCTTCCTGTTACAGAATTTAAAAGTCTTAACTGAAGGAATGACAAGCAGAGCTCTTGGTTACGAAAAGAAGATGAGTCCTTCAGAAAGAAAATATCCGGCCAAAAAGGTTCTAGTACCGGCTAGAGCTAAGTGACTAGAGTCAATGAAGGAGTCGACCAATCAGTACAGACCTCAAAGGTATCAAAAAAGTCATGTCCTCATAGGAACAGGCCTTGTTTCAAGGTACTATGAGTTCGTTGTAATTATGGTCAAGCTGGACATAAGGTAAGAAATTGTCCATATTCGAAGAGAACCCGAACTCCCAAACTAATTGCCCCGATTAAAGAAATTGTAGCTCTGCAAAAGATATGGGAGTATAATCAGCTATGGTGGAAGGTACGTTTTTTTTTTCGAACACATCATGCTGAAACCTCTTTCATGCTGTGTTTCTTGGGTTATCTTTGATGATTGCAGACTTAGTTAGCTATATTGATAATCATGGCAATTTCTGGTGACTATGGATAGAATTATCCATACTGAATTAAGGTAGTAAGCTCTGATCAGTTTCGGGTGGTAACTTTTGGCAAGCTACAATATTAGTGAGAGAGTTGGATTAATAAGGATATTAGAACCAGCATATCAGATTATGAAATTCTTTGCTTACCAAAAAAAAAAAAGATTATGAAATTCTGAGTAAGAGGCAAGGTTAAATGAGTTAAATGCGTTCAACCTAATTAGAATTAGGATTTCCCTTTTTGAAGTTAATAGATGACCGTTCAAGAATCTGGCTATGAAGGTTTTAAGGACACGTATGAATGACCAAGCTAATATGTTTTAATGAAATGGTTTAAAGGAAACTAAATTTCGCATTAGTCTCTAAGGATGCGCGACTGGGCACTATTAATGGATCCATAGAACCATGTGATAGTAGGACTTGTTGATGATTAGGTAAGTTAGCATAGATGATGAGTTTATAAGAAAGATTGAAATTTTATTAGTATGTATTAATAAGTAATCACCAAAGTGGGGCAGATGTTCGTGGGACGGGATTGCTCCACCTGTAATTAGAATTTTGTGATAAGACCTCTGAAGACTTAAGAATGATCCCTTGAAAGAAATTTAAAGTTAGAAATGGATCTCAATATATTTGATGGAGAAGAATACTAAGATCAATAGTCAATGTCAGAAGTCTCCAAATGGATGTGCGAAGAATCACTTGAAAGATAATTATCTGATAATTTTAAAAATTATGAGGATGAACTTCCCTAAATTGTTGAGGATTAATACTCTTGGGTCAATTAGGAGAGGAATCCCTTATCAGAATTACTTGAAATCAGTAATGGAATGAGGATTGGCTGGGGAAGTGGATTGTGCTGGCCTCTTGTTGATAAATTCCTTGCAGTCTTTGTTGTTTTTGAGCTGACAGGGGGTGGTCCGAGGTTGTTGCTTTCGGCATTTTGTTGTCCCATTGGGGCTTTGAAAATGCTGTCTCTGCTGGGGGGCAAATGTCATGGAAGGAGTAGAGTGGCTGTTGTCGGTTGAATGCTGTTGTTGCTGAATGGGAAGTTTAGTGGCTGCAGCTGGGGCAACCTGCTTTGGTGAAGTGGTGTGGGATTAATTGTCTATGTGTCTATGTTCTCCAGCACTCTTGAAGTTTTAAACCGAGTATACTTATCTATGGTTTTCTTTTTTGAATACGCTGATGAATAACGGGGTGCTGTTGGCTGTTCGGGTGCCCTCTTTTTTTTTTTGGTAAGTAAGTATTTTGGATTAACGGGAGAAAAAATTACAAAAGCTATGCTTTATCTCCAAGTTTTTTGACTTGGAAATAAAACATAAAATGTTATGGCATTCCCCGAGCAACCGGTACATCAGATAATACCAAAAAAGCCTCTAAGAGGACACCGTTGAAAGAAAAACAAAATATGTAATATGAATTTACATATAGAGTCAACAGACACAAAAACATCAACACAAAAGAAGACACCAAATCATTCACCGTGCAGCATCAAGCTGTTCTGCCACAAACAGCTCCTGCCCAGAACACAGGCGGCGCAACTGGGCCCAGTTTCATGCAACATCCCAGAAAACAGGGACCAGTATTGGTCCCAAAATAAGCACAGCTTGGTCTCAAAACCCGGACAGTGCACCAAATCTACAGGCAGCAACCGCAGCCGGCAGTACAACATCCAAACAAATCTGGAAGGCTCAAGGGAAGTATCCCAGCTTTGTGAGCAGCAGGCTAACCACCCCATCCCAAGTTCACACCGCACCAGCCAAATCATACAACTGGTGGGTTCTAATGAGCAGCAGAACATCACAAACCAGTAGCAGCTTAATTCCTCAACTGCTGATGTTGCAGGAAGCAACCAAGAAGCAGGAAACAGCTCCCCCCAATAGCTACTTAGCCTTCGACGCATCAGAAAGACAGCAAAGCAACCAGCTAGGAACCAACCAAAATGAACCAGGCACAGGGCCATAGCTCATCAGGGCAGAATCCAACCCAGCCCCTCAGGTAGCCATCCGGCAGAAGCCTCAAAAACACAGCAGGTCCATCTAGCCAAAAACTAGAGGATTTTTGGTATAATGCAGCATCAGAGGCCATAGGACCATCCAATCCACTCCGGCTGGCAAGCAGGCAAGGCCAGCATCCAGACCGAACCATATAGCTCCAACAATTGTCAGTTGACAAAGTGAAAAAGCAATCCAATGGACTGCAACAGAAGGAACATCATCCAATGCTCCAAACAGAGCTGTTACATAGCAATAACAGCAACAAACTGGCAGCAAAACCAGACACCAGCAATCCAACAGACTGCCACTCAATCGCACTACAATTAATCAGCACACAAACAGGGAACTACCTCACCAGGAAGGAAAATCTGCAACCAGAAAAAGCCTCAGCCAGCTAAGCAGCCCTCAACCGAAGTGACCCAATCCAGAAAGCACACGGGCTCCCCCAACCCAATCAAAAAGTTGGACGCACCGCAGGAGATCAAACAGAGCAATGCCACAGGACATTCGGCAGCATCAATTCCATCAGATGAGATAGCAGCCCACATAAACCCCAGCAATCCGAGGCTCAGATGCCAGCCCACAGCAGAAATCAGCAGAAGGAAGACCCTTACCGCAACCAAGAGGAATCAATCGCCCACTCAGTGCTTCGGCCATCTCTATCAGGGCAGCAACAGAGGCACTCAACAGCGCCAGGTCCTTCAGGAAGCTCAAGAACTGACAAAAATAACAAACATCGACGCAAACGAAGAAAATAGATGCACCGGGAACTCAGCCTTTCCATTGGGCAAACCGAGGAGAGAACCGAGGAGAAGGCGAAGGGGGCAGCCCGGAGACCGGCCATGGCCGGCACAGACCCCACCCAGCCTGGAGAAGCCATGCCCTAAGACATCGCATAAGACGAGCGAAAATATTCGGAGACAGAGAACAGATCTACGAATCCGCAAAGAGCACGGGTTTGTTGTTCGGTGGTTAAGTTGTGGTACTGCTGGAGCCCACTGAACTGATGTTGTCT
>JAODPA010131396.1:0-16833 GCA_025585075.1 Nepenthes mirabilis | reverse complement strand
AATAATTTTTTGATATTATAGACTAGTATAATGTTTCATATACATTACATAATTTTTTTTTATCCTTTTGACTACTTATATATGATTAAGAGCCACATTTGGTGGCACATTATCTACATAAGAATAGGCTCTTAGGGTTTGGGGAGTATCCCTTTTTCTGCTCCAATTTTAGTGACATTGGATTCTTAGAGATTTAAATGCTAAACACATGCAGTGATAATGTAGGTAAGAATTCATTTGTGTGGATGGGGGCCATACCAAAGGTGAATATTACGGAACCAGAGCTAATAAAAGAGATTTTCTCAAAGATGTACGATTTTCAGAAGCCAGTATTAAGCAAAGTGTTGGTGTCTCTTGTCCCCGGGTTGGCACGGTACGAGGGTGAGAAATGGGCCAAACATAGGAAGATAATTAACCCTGCTTTCCACATCGATAAGTTAAAGGTAATGTATAATTATGTTGAAAGGTTTTTCTAATGATTTGCTAATATATATTGGTCATAAAATAAACTATCAACTGATATACAAAACATCAACTAATATATAGAGAGTTATTGAACATTAGAAATCGATCTTAGCAAACACTTTGATAAAAGCATAATATATCATTGTATTGATAATAAATCTAATTAGTCTATCGATATACAATATATCTATTGACATCCTACATATGACTAATATTTTGGCTAATAGTTTTCCTCCAATTTATTTATTTTTTTGTACAACTCAATTTATTGGGTAACTTGACCTTATATAGTATATTTGGATTTCCTTAATGACAATTGAGCCCAATGGTGAAATTATTGCAACAATTAACACAGTTTGTGCAATTTTTGTGATTTTATTACTTACTAGCATAGTATTTATTACTAATATATTGATTTTACAAAATAAAATTGATCAATACCATTTAATATATAACATATGATAAATATAGTCAAATTTTATTATATAACTTAGATTTAATATGCTCATGAATTTTTTTTGCATTCGACTTGTCAAATATTACAAAGTATTGTCCATGATACCAACTAATCAATCTATTATAAGGTCTTGATTTGCAGTATTGTGTTGATTTTATAGAATAATACTATTCTGGAACATTCACCTAACATCCTAAGATTTGGGGCTAGTATTTTTGTTGCTATTCTACTAAAGTCTTATTGATGAAATAGTTAGAGGTTCATTACCGGAACTTCATTTTCTAGTAGTTATTGTCATTACATGTCTTTATATGGGTGAGCTTCTTCTTAATTACATGGTAAAGATGAGGGTTTGTTTGTATAAAATTGCTCTCGAGCTCTAAGTTTTTGAGTATATTGATTTTTAACACAGTTGATGCTACCGGCATTTAGTACAAGTTGTGATGAGATGATTGCCAAATGGGAGAAGATTGTGTCAGAAACCGGCTCACATGAGGTTGATGTCAAGCCTCACCTTAAGATTTTAACTGCGGATGTGATTTCTCGATCGGCATTTGGTAGCAACTATGAAGAAGGAAGAAAAATATTTCAACTCCTTAATGATCAAATTGATCTTGCCCTCAAAGGTTTTCTAACAACTTTCATCCCAGGGTGGAGGTAATTTTTGTATTTATCACAGCATGCTTGATTTGGAGAAACTATGCAGGTTTAAATGTCGTCTCGAAAGTCTATTTGCATATTATTTCTATTGTCTCAAAATTAATAAATATATAGAATTTGGAACAATACTTATAAAAGGCAACATTTAATAAAATGTATTCTAATACCTTAATTTCAAACTGAAAATTTTATGTTACATCTATTTATTAAAATTGAGATGAAAAGTTACTTATTTTAAACTTTTCTTTACATGAAAATTGTTCTCAATTGTATAAACTTAATAGATTTAACTTTGATTTTTAAAAAAATAAAATAAAAAATTTGATAAACGAGTTTGTTACAATGGTTAGATATATAGCATACTTTGAAATTTTTGTTGGTCACATAGCACAACAATGAGAAAAAAAAAAGATGAAAATTCATATCTAAATTAATTTGTTTATGTTCATGCCAAGGTACCTCCCTACAAGGGCAAACAACAGGTTGAAACAAGTTAATAAAGAAATACAAACCTTGTTGAAAGGTATCATTTATAAGAGGATGGAAGCAATGAAAACTGGGGAAGCTATTAAAGGTGATCTATTGGGTATATTGATGGAGTCAAGCTCAGAAAAAGTACCAAAATATGGAAGCGATATTCGCCATCTCAGATTGACTATCAAGGAAGTGATTGATGAGTGCAAGCTCTTCTACATATCCGGACAAGAGACCACCACGGTGTTGCTAGTATGGACCATGATAATGCTAAGCAAGCATCAAGATTGGCAATCACGAGCATGAGAAGAGGTTTTGAGAACATTTGGGAAGAATGAACCGGACTTTCATGGGTTAAACCATCTCAAAATAGTAAGTGTATGCAAATATAGAATACTTTAGAGTAACCGTAGGAAAATATTCTTAAATAACGCAACATCTAAACCATCCGTCCATATATGCTAATGAGCTCATATAAGAATATATGGTTCAATGCTAATGTTGAACATTATGCATTCATTAAGTTCAAAACCTTTCTAATCATTCAAATCTCAACCTATTTCGTAGTAGATGGCAAATCTTGAGCTATTCCTTGTTGGAATATCAAATGTATTGACATAATTCTAATATTAATTCTTTGCTCCTAACCCTTGTCCAAAGTCTACTCAAATCACCTTTAAATGTTAAAGATTTTATTTTTTGCTTTTAGATGCCATGTTATCGTGAGTGACTTAAGGATATCCCTAAAATTTTTCTCATGATCTTATTTCCCTAGACATCTCAACTAATTGAAACAGGATAGAGTAATCTTTACATTTGTTATGCCTTCTTATAGGTAACGATGATATTGTACGAGGTCCTCAGATTATATCCACCCGTGATTGCAATCACTAGAAGGGT
This sequence comes from Nepenthes mirabilis, assembly GCA_025585075.1. Lineage (NCBI taxonomy): Eukaryota > Viridiplantae > Streptophyta > Magnoliopsida > Caryophyllales > Nepenthaceae > Nepenthes > Nepenthes mirabilis. The sequence continues at coordinate 13,877 of JAODPA010131396.1, read as the reverse complement.
TTCCAGTGACATGAAATTAGGAAAACTATCTCTACCAACAGGTGTGCTAGTTAATTTGGCAATAGTTCTTGCTCATCAAGATGAAGAAATTTGGGGCAATGACGCAAAAGAATTCAAGCCAGAGAGATTCTCAGAAGGGATTTCAAAGGCAATTGAAGGGCACATCTCTTTCTTCCCATTTGGTTGGGGCCCACGAATATGTATGGGGCAAAACTTTGCAATGATTGAAGCAAAAATGGCCATGGCAATGATCTTACGACACTTCTCTTTTGAACTTTCACCGACATATGCTCATGCTCCTACCACTATTTTAACGCTTCAACCACAATTTGGCGCTCAAGTTATATTGCACCAGCTTTAAGGTGTTGTTGGATACACCATATACGTAAATATTCTTCTGTTTGAGCTTTCAACAACACAACTTTCCTTTTCACAAATGGAACTTAATTTAGACCATTTTTAGATTGTCAATATTATATACATGTGGCTCAATTAGGTTCTACTAGATTAAATACCCCAATCGATAACTAAATCGCTAATATAGTAATGGTGATGGCCGTCGATGATGATGACAATGGCCATGTGAAAGTGGTGATAGTGGTAGTGACTAGGTTGGGTTAGCAAAGATGATAAAAATGGCAGTAGCAGTGGCTGGCAATGGTGATGGTGACTAAAACTAATATAACCACCTACATTTTTATATAATCACATTCGAATCTATTTGAACAAAAATCACCATAGCTAAAAGGATATAGTTATGTTTGTAGATATAAGATTGAAAAATTCCAAAATTGTATGTGGCCATGAGAAAAGGCAAGGTTCGATACCAACATCAATATCGATATTTTAATCCATACTTATACTAATTAATTGAAAAGACCTTGTTCTAAATAGTTGTATAAATTAACTCAGAAAAGAATGCAAAGGAAATCACCACTATCCTTGATGCATGCCCTTAGAATGGATCAAATGCAACAGCAACATGAGATGATAAATCAAGGGGGGAGAGAGAGAGAGAGAGAGAGATCACTTATCAATTCATGTACTCAAAGGCCTTGTTGGAACTCTTGCATCTCCCGTTCACAAGCCCAATGCCAAAGAACATCGCGATTTGCAGTGGTTTTCAACTCGTCGTTTTCAGCTGGCATTATTTTGATTGGCAAAAATTATTTTTAGGGATTAACCTGCAATATAAAAATATCATCGTAACTATTAACATATTCGGTAAAATAAAATTAAAATTTTATTTTAGACTTATCTCCAATGAAATAAATATTATTCTAATTGGTTAGTATAGAAAAGTAATTTCCCATAAATAATCTAATTCTCAAGAAATAATAGTTCTACCCTAAATAAACATTTTATCTCTACAAAGTTTACATTATATCTTTTATAGATAGCGGAAGTGGCGGCTCAATGGTGGTTAAGGGTGAAATATCAGTCCATATAAATTCATTATTTATTAATTTGTTATGCATACATACCAAACAAAATAAAATTAGTTCCAATCAAACATGTGAATATTAATTCTCAATTGTGTTTACACTTTATTATATTACTCGAGAACAATTATTTAATTCTCAACGTATTCCAGTCTTACTCTATCCCGTAATAGTCTAAGATTAGCATTAGCTAAAGCGTACTCTATTATGGTTAATTAGCATATTCAATAATTAAGACCTTACCCCCATCTTAAAATTGAAGTTCTCGGGCAAAATTTGCCTTTCTTCTTTAACCATTGGGTTCCATTGAGTGATGATTAGCGAATACAAATGAATTCAATTAACTAGAGCCATTTGTATAAGAGGAACCAGAAGAGTGGTTTTTCTTTGTCCCTGCCCTGTCTATTCCTCAGGTTCTTAGGAACTTCCCCACTGAGATTATTGTTTTGGAGATATCTGCCAATGGAGGTAATGAAAATCCAGTTAGTGAAACCAAGAACTGTGAAATTGAATGTACAACATTAGTTCAATGGTGAAAAATTACATCTATACAATGATCCGAAGGGTACCTAGAGATTTGGGAATTGATCCTTCAAAATTTGTTCTTCTCGAGATGCCTTAATCCATAAGAGAATGAAACACCGATTCCGACTTTCATTCAATGGATATAATGAAGCATCTCAAATGCCAATCAGCAGGTGGATTATCCAAGCTTCTAGCCAAATCATCCATAGCCATAACTATATAAACCGCAATCAAATAACGTGATACGAGAAACACTACTTCCAAAAAACTGGTCATAAACTAAGGGCAACAAGGTTAATTACCACCTCCATTACCACTCCTTCCACCAAGAGGAAGTATCTGCAAGGTCTCCCCAGCATTGATCATAGCGCACACCGGTATCCCATCCTCAGAACCAAGGTTAACTGAGTCTACCCAAAGAGAGGCCACTCGGTTGCATAGACACTAACTCCAGTGCCAGTGACATTGAGTTTAGCGTAGAAGAGCTCCCCGTTGACCGAAATATTGAAAACTCTCCAGCTATAAGGACTCAGGTTCCAGTTATCCTAGAAGTAGAGCGAAATGTAGTAGTTGCTAGAAGGAGTGACCCGGGTGGCCATTGGATTTGGAGAGTCTTTCCCTGGCTGGTTGTAATTGCCAAATTGAGTGCCTTAATTGGAGGCATGTTCTAGAAATCAGAAGGTGTTACCTTGGATTGGCGTGTTACAGTAGGATTTGCATCCTTGAAAGGTTGCCAGAATCGGTGGAATTCATCATCTGGAAAACTAATCCCATTTGGGTATACATATTTCACCATCAGAAATAACTAGACTTCAATTGTAACACTCACAAAACTACATTTTAGTTCTTAATTAGCCAAATCATGAGGAGTTGGATTTGCTTCTGATGTTAATGCTTGGTTGTACTTGTGGTTCCTGATGTTATCCTATACCCATTCGACAATATCAGAATAATAGAGCACTAGTAAGAGTTCTCCGGAAAATATTTTCCAACAAAATGATTATCAGCCAACACTCGATTAGCTTTGAAGTAGAAACTTATGGCACCGTGCATTGGTTATCCTATGAAGATTAATGATACTAGTATATTGTGGTGACTGGTGAGTCTTAAAATGCAACTAGAAGACAAGAATCAAAATTTTGCATGTCGTGTTCTACATTCTTATGCTGTGGTTAATTTCTTAATTCTTACTCATATGAGGAAATTTGAATTTTGTGATGAAGCAATAAGAAGTTCGCATGTAATCGTACAGTTTTATGATATGGTGCAGGGAAGGGGAGGGAAGAACTCCCTCGGTTCCTCCTTTTTGAAGTAATTCATGTTTCCCAATACTAACTCGATCGCCAGAGTCTTCATCTTCATCCAAGGGAACATTGGCTTTGCTCTTTCTTCAGAATTACAATCCCAGCCTCAATATAGCTAGTGACCTTGCCTACGTATAACAAGTTTGTGTTCCAATACTCCGGCATCCCAATTCAAGGACCAGACACAGACCAATGTTGCCACACCTTGACATCTCAAAACCATGATTTTAACATCAGCCCTAGGCTCTGCCAAAGCTCAATCCAAAACAATTGGTGTTGTACTATGATCGGGATAGCAACAACAATAACAAACCTTAATTAAAGTGGACTAATTTCGTCATTCCACTTCATTTAATTTAAAAACCTCCGAGAGTACAAGTGATCTTATAACACTTTCAATCACCCCACTTTAAGTTTTACTACCATTGGGGCAGCTGTTGGTAAAACAGTATCATAGCTGTGCCGAAGTTGTCTTGTGAACAAGAATAGTGTTTTCCATGACTGCTTTTAGCATTCCTCTTTTTGAAGAAAATTTCTTAGCACAAGTTTGGGCAATCAATTGTGAAAAGACACCCTGACACCACACTTCCAACTTTATGAAATAGTTGATGCAAATCAAAGACGTTGCTAACAAAAATCGGTTTACCCAACAACACTCACCAGCTTTGTGAAACATAACTCAGCTTTTTGGAAACGTAGGCAAGAAGTTGGCGGTACAAGATGCACTTTCGAACCTAACATTGTCATGTCTCACGAAATAGCAGTATGTTCAAATCTCATGACTACATACTGCCTCTCTATCCAGAGATTTCAAGCCTTTAGGGTCTAAGATCCTTAAAAGACCTCTATTTTTGTCACCACTTGTTTCAGTTCAGTCAATTAGTTGTCAGTCCATACAGTACATATACCCAAAGTCGGATAGTTTTCAAGGATGAAATCAAACAACTATATCATTTCTTCCCAGTAAGGAGAAATAAGAAAAGGATTCATTTTCTAATTTCACAATCATCCATAACATATTTATCACCTCTAACATGCATAATATCAACATGGTGTACGAAAACGATGGCATATCGTGGAACACTAGATGTGCATACCTGTTAACGATTTAGTCGCCCCAAAACTATGCCTAGCCATAGTATGAAGCGCATACTTCTCAAAATCAACACGATGATAAACAGGATGTTAGAAATTTATGTGGCTAAAACAACCACAAAAGCGGAATTTAAAATCGAATATTATACCTCCGGCCATTTGGTGCTCTATTTTTGGACGTTCGATTCGGATCGGCTCCGTACTTCTGGACACTCCTTCACTCATTTAGATGGTGTATTGTTTGAATTGGGTGCCAGGGATACAGTCAGAATGCTTAATTTATAGGCGAAACCATCACCCGCCTCAACCGAGCGTTTGGAACTCAAACCGGCCAAAATTGATGAATTAACTTAATGGGAGAGTTATCACTACTTAATGGACCACAAATGCTTCAACAATTAATTGAGAAAAACGCCAAATGGTTACAAATCCATCAAGGAAGACGAAGAGAACGAAACTCTTCTGGCGGCTCAAAATCGGCTTCAGAAGCCGTTCGTGGCTCGCGGCTTGTGGACTCGTGGGCCGGCTCAACGGCTTGGGCCGGCTCATCATTTGGGCTGAAGCCCACATTCTCCCACTTGGTCCATATTTAACTTGATGTGATAACTAAGATCATCAATTTTTTAAACTTTAAGAAATAAATATATGAATCATGGCGATAAGTCCTCTAATAATGAGTAATATCTTCCATGTATTACAATATATTAATTTTCCAAGTCATCCAGTAATTTTACTTTATGAATAAACCATATGTTTATTCTTTGTCCAACTTAATGATATTCTCAAATTAATTAATTAATGTGTACACAATTTTGAGAAATATCGAAACATTAAATTAGGAATTTACAATATCATTGTCCATACAATGAAAATTATAAAATGGAACTCAATCCCATTTCAAATACAAGATCCTTGAACCTTAATGGTGGCATGCCTTTAGTCAAGGGATCAGCGATCATTAATTCAGTGCTGATATGCTCAATAGCAATTTTCTTTCCTTTAATGCGCTCCTTTATGGCTAAAAACTGAATGTCGATGTGTTTATTTCGACTGCTACTTTTGTTATTTTTAGCCAGGAAAACAGCAGCTGAATTATCGCAAAATATCTTTAATGGCCTTGAAATGGAATCAACCACTCTAAGCCTAGACATGAAATTTCTCATCCATACACCATGCTTTGTAGCCTCGAAACAAGCAACGAACTCGGCCTCCATAGTGGAAGTAGCAATCAAAGTTTGCTTTGCACTCCGCCAGGATACAGCTCCACCGGCAAACAAAAATATGTAACCGGATGTTGATTTACGAGAATCAACACACCCAACGAAGTCTGAATCGGAGTACCCCAAAACTTTCAGATTGTCGGTCCGTCTATATGTAAGCATGAAATCTTTGGTACCTTGAAGATACCTCATGACTTTCTTGGCAACTTTTGAGTATTCGATTCCTGGATTACTCTGAAATCTTTCCAACATTCCAACTGCAAATGTTATGTCAGGTCTTGTACATACCTGAGTATACATCAAACTTCCAACAATGGAAGCATACGGAATGTTCTTGATTTGTTCCCGTTCCAAATCATTTTTCGGGCATTGACTCAAATTGAGCTTATCACCCTTCACAATGGGTGCTACACTCGGTGAACAATCTTTCATCCAAAATCTCTCTAAAACCTTATTGATATAGGTCTCGGGTGCCAAATGATTTGGAAATTGATCCTTCAGATTTGTTCTTCTCCAGATGCCTTAATCCATAAGAGAATGAAACACCAATTCTGACTTTAATTCAATGGATAAAATGAAGCAAAAGAAAATATTCCTTTGAAACAATGTTAAGGATGAAGAATTTGCCAATTCAACTCACAGAGTTTCTAGCAGCTCCATAGAGCTCATAATTGGGATCACAAACCCTATTCAGGCAGGCATGGATCTCCATGCCAATCAGCAGGTGGATTATCCAAGCTTCTAGCCAAATCATCCATAGCCATAACTACTTAAACCGCAATCAAATAAGGTGATAAGAAAAACACTACTTCCAAAGAACTGGTCATAAACTAAGGGCAACAAGGTTAATTACCATCACCATTAGCGGTCCTTCCACCAAGAGGAAGTATCCGCAAAGTCTCCCCAGCATTGATCATAGGGCCCATCAATATCCCATCCTCAGAACCAAGGTTAACTGAGTCTTCCCAAAGAGAGGTCACTCGGTTGCATGGACACTAACTCCAGTGGCAGTGACATTGAGTTCAGCGTAGAAGAGCCCCCCGTTGACCGAAATATTGAAAACTCTCCAGCTATAAGGACTCGGGGTTACAGCTATCCTTGAAGTGGAGCGAAATGTAGTAGTTGCTAGAAGGAGTGACCTGGTTGGCCATTGGATATGGCGAGCCTTTCCTCGGCTGGTTATAATTGCCGAATTGAGTACCATCATTGGCGGCATGTTCCAGAAATCAGAAGGTGTTACTTTGGATTGGCATGTTACAATAGGATTTGTATCTGTGAAAGGTTGTCAAAATCGGTGAAATTCATCATTGGGAAAACTAATCCCATTTGGGTATACATATTTCAACATCGAAAATAACTCGACATCAATTGTTACACTCAAAAAACTTCATTTTATGGTGCTTTAAAGCTAATATACTTCTTAATTAGCCAAACCATGAGGAGTTAGATTTGCTTCTGGTGTTAATGCTTGATTGTACTTGTGGTTCCTGATGTTATCCTATACCCATCGACAATATCAGGATAATAGAGCACTAGTAAGAGTTCTCAGGAAAATATTCTCCAACAAAACAATTATCGGCCGACACTAAAATTTGCATGTATCATATCTTCGTTATTAAAACTAATGACATCATCCTTAACTCCTACCCTTAGCTTCTTATGGCCGGCGGCTATTCTTGAGCTCTCTGGAACGTCATCTCATGTTGGACGTGTGGTAATTATATTCATGACCCCCATCTACCACTCAATTCCTTGGCTGCTCAGCCTCATCCCCATTTGCTTCTTCGGAAGTCTGTCTTGATCTTTGTAGAAAATGAGTGAGGTGTCTTTTCTGAATTAGCTCTTCAATTTCCTTTTGCAGCGTCTGGCAGTCTTTAATGCTGCAACCCCCGCACCGATGGTAATGACAATATTTTGACTGGTCACCGCCATTTAGGTTCTTCAATACCTTCGGGCATTTGAAAAATTTGTTATCTTGAATCCATAACAGGATGTTAGTGCGAACGTTGTTCAAAAGAGTCAAATCCAGAGGCCTGAACTCCCTTCGTGCCATCAGTTCAGACTTCTACTACTTCCTTGGTCCTCAAGGACACATGTGGTCTCTGTTCTTCCTGTTTCCTTCCACTATCCTCTAGCGGAATTGGTTCTCCGGTTCTGACCATCTTGCTTCATTGGCCTCTTTGACAGACGGTATCAATGATGTATTCTCAGATCCAAATTGTAATACAGATTAGGCAGCTAATGTGTGTCCCTCAGGTTTCAAGAGGGTCTAGTCTTCGTAAGTTCTTAATCTAAATCCTGTGCAATACAAAATATAGTCAAAAAATTGATGGAATTTACTCCTTGTTATATCTTCTGACGCTTAAGTCAGCATCCTTCTTTAAAAAAATGAAGAAGTGAGAATGTAAGTTTAAATGTTCATAAAAATATTTTTTATTTAGGCTAGAAATTCATACCTAAATTGATTTGTTTATGTTCATGCCAAGGTACCTCCCAACAAGGACAAATATTCGGATGAAACGAATTGATGATGAAATACAAACCTTGATAAAAGGCATCATTTACAAGAGGATTGAAGCAGTGAAATCTGGAAAAGCTGTTCAAGATGATCTGTTGAGCATATTGATGGAGTCGTGCTATGAGAAAGTGCCAAAATATCAAAGCAATAGTCGCCATCTTGGATTGACTATCAAGGAAGTCATTGATGAGTGCAAGCTTTTCTACTTTGCCGGACAAGAAACTACCGCGGTGTTGCTAGTATGGACCATGATAATGCTGAGCAAGCATCAAGATTGGCAATCACGAGCACGAGAAGAGGTTTTGAAAACATTTGGAAAGAATAAGCCGGACTTTCACGGGTTAAATCACCTCAAAATAGTAAGTATTTCCAAATATAAAATACTTTAGAGTGGCTATAGAAAAATATCTTTAGATAATATAACGTTTTAATCATTCATTTATGCATATTATTGGGCCCACATAAGATTATAAGGTAGGATACTAGTGTTGAATATATGGTTTGATGTTGGTGTTGAGCATTATGTATTCAATAAGTTCAAAGCATTTCTAATCATTCAAATCTCAACCTATTTCATAGTAGAATTTCTAGATCCTCAACTATTCCCCATTGAAATATCAAATGTGTTTATATAATTCTAATCTTTATTCTTTACTTCTGACCCTCATCCAAAGTCTACTCATATCCCCAAAAAATGTTTAATATTTTTTTTTCTTTTTGATGTCAAGTTATTATGACTTAAGAATATCCCTAAAATTTTTCTCGTAATTGGGATAGCATAGAGTAATCTATAAATAAGTTGATATCTAAATTATAATCTTCGCATTTGTTATGTCTTGTTATAGGTGACGATGATACTATATGAGGTTCTCAGATTATATCCACCCGTGCTTGCAATTACTAGAAGAGTTTCAAGTGACATGAAACTAGGAAAATTGTCTCTACCAGCAGGTGTGACAGTTAATTTGGCAATAGTTCTTGCTCATCAAGATGAAAAAATTTGGGGTGACGATGCAAAAGAATTCAAGCCAGAGAGATTCTCCGAAGGAATTTCAAAGGCAATCGAAGGAAGCATCTCTTTCTTCCCATTTGGTTGGGGCCCACGGATATGCATCGGGCAAAACTTTGCAATGATTGAAGCAAAAATGGCCATCGCGATGATCTTACAACGCTTCACTTTTGAGCTTTCACCAACATATGCTCATGCACCTGTCACTATTTTAACGCTTCAACCACAATTTGGTGCTCAAGTTATATTGCACCGGCTTTAATGTGTCGTTGGATACACCATATAGCTAAATATTCTTCTTTTTGAGCTTTCACCAACATGGCTTTCCTTTTCGCAAATGGAACTTAATTTAAACTATTTCTAGGTTGTCAATATTTTATATATGTGGCTCAATTAGGTTCTGGTAGATTAAATACCTCAATCGATAACCAAATAGCAAATGCAGTGATGGTGATGATTGTCAATGATGATGACAATGGCCGTGTGAAAGTGATGATGGTGACTGTGACTTGGTTGGGTCAGCAAAGATGATAAAAATGGCAATAGCAGTGCCCGGCAATAGTAATGGTGACTAAAATTACTATAACCACATACATTTTCATATAATCACATTTAAATCTGTTGGAACAGAAATTACTATTGTTGAAAGGATATCAATATGTTTGTAGATATAAGATTGAAATTTTTCAAAATTGTATGTGGCCAAGAGAAAAAAGTAAGGTTCAATACCAAAATTAATATTGATATTTGAATCCATACTTAAAAAAAACCATGTTCTAAGTAGTTGTATAAATTAACTCAGAAAGAATACAAGGGATATCACCACTATCCTTGATGCATGTCCTTAGAATGGATCAATGCAATAGCAACATGAGATAATAAATCAAGAGGAGAGAGAGAGAGAGAGATCACTTGTCAACTCATGTACTCAAAGGCCTTGTTAGAACTCTTGCATCTCCCATGTACAAGCCCAATGCCAAAGAACATAACAAGTTGCAGTGGTTTTCTACTCGTCTTCTTCAGCTAGCATTATTTTGATCGGTAGATATTATTTTTAGGGATTAACCTACAATATAAAATACCATCATAACTATTAACATATTCGGTAAATTAAAATTGAAATTCTATTTTAGACTTATCTCCTGTGAGATAAATATTATTCTAATTAGTTAGTATAAAAAAATAATTTCCTATAAATAACCTGATTCTCAAGAAATAATAGTTTCACCATAAATAAACATTTTGCCTCTATAAAATTTACATCATATCTTTTATAGATAGCAGAGGTGGCGGCATGATGGTGGTTATAGCATGGTGGTGTGAGACTACACTAGTGATGTGTTGGAATATATTTTTATCATAAAGGTGAAATATCAATCCATATAAATTCATTATTTCTTCATTTGTTATGCATACATACCAAACAAAAGAAAATTAATTTCAAACTCAACTCCACAAGTTCAAAGTAACCAATCAAACATGTAGATATTAATTCTCAACTGCATTTACATTTTATTCTATTACCTGTGAACAATTATTTAAATCTCAACGTATTCCAGTCTTACTCCATCCTATAATAGTCTAAGATTGGCATTAGCCAAAGCTTACTCTATTATGGTTAATTAGCATATTTAATAATTAAGACCATACCCCATCTTAAAATTGAAGTTCTCGGGCAAAATTTGCTTTTCTTCTTTAACCATTGGGTTCCATTGAGTGATGATTAGCGAATTCAAATGAACTCGGTTAACTAGAGCCAATTGTATAAAAGGAACCAGAAGAGCGGTTTTTTTTTTGTCCATGCCCTGTCTATTCCTCAGGTTCTTAGGAACTTCCCCACTGAGATTATTGTTTTGGAGATATCTGCCAATGGAGGTAATGCAAATCCAGTTAGTGAAACCAATAACTGTGAAATTGATTGTACAACTTTAGTTCAAAGGTGAAAAATTACATCTCTAGAATGATCCGAAGGGTGCCTAATGATTTGGAAATTGATCCTTCAAATTTGTTCTTCTCCAGATGCCTTAATCCATAAGAGAATGAAACACCAATTCTGACTTTAATTCAATGGATATAATGAAGCAAAAGAAAATATTCCTTTGAAACAATGTTAAGGATGAAGAATTTGCCAGTTCAACTCACAAAGTTTCTAGCAGCTCCATAGAGCTCATAATTGGGATCACAAACCCTATTTAGGCAGGCATGGATCTCCATGCCAATCAACAGGTGGATTATCCAAGCATCTAGCCAAATCATCCATAGCCATAACTACTTAAATCGCAATCAAATAAGGTGATAAGAAAAACACTACTTCCAAAGAACTAGTCATAAACTAAGGGCAACAAGGTTAATTACCATCACCATTAGCAGTCCTTCCACCAAGAGGAAGTATCTGCAAAGTCTCCCCAGCATTGATCATAGGGCCCATCAATACCCCATCGTCAGAACCAAGGTTAACTGAGTCTTCCCAGAGAGAGGTCACTCGGTTGCATAGACACTAACTCCAGCGGCTGTGACAATGAGTTCAGCGTAGAAGCGCTCCCCGTTGAGCGAAATATTGAAAACTCTCCAGCTATAAGGACTCGGGTTACAGCTATCCTTGAAGTGGAGCGAAATGTAGTAGTTGCTAGAAGGAGTGACCTGGGTGGCCATTGGATTTGGCGAGTCTTTCCCCAGCTGGTTATAATTGCCGAATTGAGTACCTTCACTAGCGGCATGTTCCAGAAATCAGAAGGTGTTACTTTGGATTGGCATGTTACAATAGGATTTGTATCTGTGAAAGGTTGTCAAAATCGGTGGAATTCATCATTGGGAAAACTAATCCCATTTGGGGATACATATTTCAGCATCGGAAATAACTCGACATCAATTGTTACACTCAAAAAACTTCATTTTATGGTGCTTTAAAGCTAATATACTTCTTAATTAGCCAAACCATGAGGAGTTAGATTTGCTTCTGGTGTTAATGCTTGGTTGTGCTTGTGGTTCCTGATATTATCCTACACCCATTCGACAATATCAGGATAATAGAGCACTAGTAAGAGTTCTCAGGAGAATATTCTCCAACAAAACGATTATCGGCCGACACCAAAATCTGCATGTTTTATATTTTAGTTACTAAAACTAATGACATCATCCCTAACTCCCACCATTGATTTCTTATGGCCGACGGCCATTTTTGAGCTCTCTCGAATGTCATCACGTGTTGGGCGTGTGGTAATCATGTTCTCGATCCCATCTACCACTCGGATCCTTGGCTGCTTGGCCTCATCCCCAATTGCTCCTTCGAAAGTGTATCCTGATTTTTGTAGAAAACGAGTGAAGTGTCTTTTCCGAATTAGCTCTTCAATTTCTTTCTACAGCGTCCGGCAATCTTTAATGCTGTGAATCCCACACCAATAGTAGTGATAATATTTTAACTAGTCATCTCCATTTGAGTTCTTCAATGCCTTCGGCCATTTAAAAATTTTGTTATCTTAAATCTATATCAGGATGTTGGTGGGAACGTTGTTCAAAAGAGTCAAGTCCAGAGGCCTGAACTCCCTTCGTGCCGTCAGCTCAGACTTCTACTACTTCCTTGGTCCTCAAGGACACATGTGGTCTCTGTTCTTCCTATTTCCTTCCACTATCCTCTGGCAGAATTGGTTCCCCCGTTTTAACCATTTTGCTTTGTTGGCCTCTTCGACAAACGGTATCAATGATGCATTCTTGGATCCAAATTGTAATACGGATTAGGGAGCCGATGCATGTCCCTCAGGTTTCAAGCGGGTCTAAGGACACATGTGGTCTCTGTTCTTCCTATTTCCTTCCACTATCCTCTGGCGGAATCGGTTCCCCCGTTCTGACCATTTTGCTTCGTTGGCCTCTTCGACAAACGGTATCAATGATGCATTCTTAGATCCAAATTGTAATACGGATTAGGGAGCCGATGCATGTCCCTCAGGTTTCAAGCGGGTCTAGTATTCGTATGTTCTTAATTTGAATCCTGTGCAATACAAAATATAGTCAAAAAATTGATGGGATTTACTCATTGATATATCTTCTGACGCTTAAGTCGGTATCCTTCTTTAAAGAAACGAAGAAGAGAGAATGTAAGTTTAAATGTTCATAAAAATATTTCTTATTTGGGGTTTGTACTTTTCTAAAAGTGTCTTAGTGCGAGAGAGAAAAAGTATACACTCTGAGCGTCTTTAGTTTAGTTTAAGGGTCGACCCCATTTTCTATTGAAAATGAGGGGTTTTATAGAAGTTAGGGAGTAGCTAACTTNGTTGAGCATTATATATTCAATAAGTTCAAAGCCTTTCTAATTATTCAAATCTCAACCTATTTCATAGTAAAATTGGTAAATCCTCAACTATTCCCCATTGAAATATCAAATGTGTTGATATAATTCTAATCTTTTTTCTTTGTTTCTGACCCTCATCCAAAGTCTACTCTTATCCCCTAAAAATATTTAATATTTTATTTTATTTTCTTTTAGATGCCATATTATCATGACTTAAGAGTATTCCTAAAATCTTTCTTGTAATGGGATAGCATAGAGTGATCTATGAATAAGTTGGTACCTAAATTATAATTTTCACATTTGTTATGTCTTGTTATAGGTGACGATGATACTATATGAGGTTCTCAGATTATATCCACCCGTGCTTGCAATTACTAGAAGAGTTTCAAGTGACATAAAACTAGGAAAATTGTCTCTACCAGCAGGTGTGACAGTTAATTTGGCAATAGTTCTTGCTCATCGAGATGAAAAAATTTGGG
>JAODPA010131385.1:0-16832 GCA_025585075.1 Nepenthes mirabilis | reverse complement strand
CGATTAAAAAGTCCGATTTCATTGGACTATCATTTTATTATTCAACCTATCATTTCACATAAAGATAAGAGTGAAAATACACGACAGAGAGGATTAGCAATACCTCCACTCTACATTATTAAACAAGCAAAATAAATAAATAAATAAATAAATTTACGTATTTCTTAATTAAAAAATGAGTTCAAGATATGCAACATTATTTTGGTAGATAGAGGACAAGTCTATATTTAGGTGTTGTATGAATAAGTTAAGAAGATTTTACAAATATATAACTTGTTATTTTAATTTATCAATCTCTATCTTATCTTCTTCATGCCAGCTCCGTTGACATCAACAAAGGTGGGAGGAGGCATCGGTTCCTAAGCCAAGACTACAAATATGACCAGAATATTCGGGACTAAGAATCTTTATTTATTTATTTTTTCCTTCTTTGCTTTGATGTTCAAATGTTGCTCAAACATCATTCAAATGCCATGGTACATGATTACCAAATTTGCATTTTAACCATGAATTTGCTAACTTAATACAATAAAATATTTGCTCACTTTCTCAACATCTTTAAAATATCGGTGTGATGTGTGCTTTTATACATCTATTTATTTTGACATAAAGACCACAAAAATCAATAGATGAAAGAAAAGATCACATCAAAATGAGTAGCAGGAGTGTATCATAAATGTGATAACATAACATTATCTAAAGAAAAACCTAGACAATTGATTTTTGTAATACCGAATTTTAATTTGTGCATATGATATCATCATTATAATTTTGGATTAATTTAAAAATATTTGTATAATAAAATTTAAGATAAATTGGATTATTTGGAATCGGGCCAACACTTGATGAGTGTCTATCTCCATATTCATATGTATTTTAGGCAATAATCGTGCACTTGATGTGCGCCTCGAGGGCTCATACATGATTTGGACAATGTAATGACACATGAGTTGATGCTCGTCTGAGTTGCTCTGGATGCGGCACATGTGTGCACTTGTAACGAAATAGGTCCTATCCTTTAAGACCCTTCGTTAATTATCTTTCTTAATCAAAGAAATTTCAACAACTAATATTTTAAAATATCAAATTTTGCAAAACTTTTGGTAGAGTTTCTCTATAATTGGATGAAAATAAAAAATACATGTTTAAATAAACCTATACAAGTACATAATTATCCCAAAAATTTCACAAATTACTCCACAACACATACATAGGACCAACAATTATCATATCATCCATGACTCCTACACAATATTGCTAATTACCGTATTGGAACTTAAGAGATGCCATCTAAATCCAATTATAAAATCCAAAATTTATAAACATAATGCGGAAGCAATTATAACCACGAATCAACCTGTAAAAACATAAAACATACAACCATCATGATTAATTATATACCATCATGATTTTCAAGGTCTTCTAAACCCTCCGAGGGTCTTCGGGCCTAGCGAGATCTCTTCCTTCTAGCCAACCTCTATTCTTGGTCCTTCTTATCACGCTTTAGCTTATCTAGAGGGAAAATACAAAAAGCAAGCGTGAGCTTTCAAACTCAATAAGGTACCATAAAAATAAAATGTATTAAAACACTAATATATATATACATATATAAAAGAACATGGAAAGGATTAGGAATCTAAAGACAAACCTTGAAGTGATGCATAAATATAAATTTGTTTTCAATAAACATGCTTAAATGTAAATATGCATAAATAGGCGATATATAAAACAATGCTTATTCATGAGCTTATGAACAAAATCATAATTTGGTTTACTTATATTTCATCCCCGTTATTCTCATCCTTTATCTTGGATTCATTACCTTAGTTCATTGCACCTTTTTATCGTTATTTTCTTATGATTGTCATTATATTATTTTGAGGGACCAGAACTGGTAGACCCTACCAGCTGAAGGAGTGAATAATCGATGATAAATTGTGATAATTCACACAATCAAAGGCCTTAGTTCATAGCATGCATGCATCATTTCATATGCCCTCATCACGAGGACCATTCATTTATTTCATATGTCATTCTTTCGTATCATGTGTCCCCATCATGAGGACCATTCATTTATATTCAAAAATCATCAATCTTCCTCCCTATACAACGCCCCGAGGATGGTGGATCACGTATCACTCTATGGTCGGAGTTCTTTATATACTTGGTGGGTTCTTGGGGGTTCTTGGGTGGGTTCTTGGGTTTGTCCTCCCTGTACAACACCTCGAGGACGTCAGACTACGTATCACTCCATAGACAGAGTTATCATCGATTACCACTATAACTTCCTAAGGCTTTTCAGGAATATCGCCTGCTTCCAAGAAGAGCTCAGGATACATGGCTAGAGTATCTCGGTTCTCCCCCACAATATTCATGGCAGGTCAAAGAATGTTACCTACTAAACAGTCATTAATCCAGTTTCATATTATGCTTACTTAATCCTTTAATCTTGATTCTCATTTATTAGTGGCCATTTCAATTTTACTTAACAAGACTTTCCTTCTTTATTTATCAAGGGCCACTCTCTCTAACATACGATAATCATTCGAATACATTTTAGTATCCTCAGTCACGTTTTAATAGTGTAACTTTTACCCATTTTACCAATGTTACTTTTTATTAGCTTAAATACTTTCTAATGTTAGATTTCCATGTTGCAATTTATTTCCTTCATATTTATTTTTCCCATTTTTGCTCTTAGGGTTCATGAACAGTGCGCAGACATGTTTCGAACATAATACACCACATATACATTGAAAATGAACCCACCATTCATAATACCCGTGTATAAACATGCATTTATTCACATTATCATGAGAAAAATAGATAACATGCGGTATTACATACAAATCTTAAAAGAGAGGAATTTTAGAGTAAACTAAAATTGGTAAAAATGAAAAATAACGGTTAGTATACACTTACCTTAACCTGATTTATTATTTTTTCTACTCTGATTGGATTAAAAATTGTGAAAAAGTCCCTTTTCTCTCCTCTTTTTTCCTTCCCCTTCCTCTCCTCCTCTCTTTTCCCTTTGTTCTGCTGCTGCTCGAGTTCTCTTTCTCTCTCCCTTTTTAATTTTAAAACGTGAAACAGTAAGTCGGTGGCGAAAGTTCCACACCCGCGCTCGAGCTCCTAGCAAGCGCGTGTCGGGCACAGGCATGCTGGAATCGGTGCCTTCTGCCGGGCTCGAGCCTACAGCGAGCCCGACCTTGCTGGAATTTGTGCCTCCTTCTGGGCTCGAGCTCACAATGAGCCCAACTTTGCATCTTCCTATACTTTGATCAAATTCTAAATTTTTTGAAATTCGCTTATCCCAAACATAATTATATTAATTATATTAATTTAATTACTAGGATTTAAGCTATTTTGGGAACCGGTACCTTATAATTCTCTCCTACTTATAGAAATTTCATCCTCGAAATTTAACAAATCTCAAAATCTCAAATAACAAGGGGGTAATCCTTTCAAATTTTCTTCTTGCGTTCCCAAAACATATCTTTAACGAAAGGATCCTGCCCAAAGAACTTTAACCATTTAAATTTGTCTTGATTCTTAATATCTAATGTTACTTCATTTGTGATTGAGACCATTCTCGCACAACAATGAAACCCAATCACAAGCTAATGTATCGTATTTTCTGTCAAAAATCCTGTAGAGTTTCCTCTATAATACGGACGCCAGCTAAAATATAAAACCTGTATAACATCCCAACACAGCATATATACAAACACCACATAGCAAAATCCATCACACATAACTCCAATTAACCAGAAAACTACAACAATCACACTAGATCTAAAATCTGTCACAATTAACACGTGGCACCAACGTCGTAATGCTAGTATGACGACGGTTCAGACAAGATGCGACTAAGTACATTTTTAAACCATATAAACTTGTGGAAGTAATTATACTAATCAAATACAACAAAAGCTTCCCAATTTAAAAGATACATCCATCCTACTTAATATAAAAATCTCAAGCGGACAAACAAACTCTTACTTCAATTCTTGCTAAGCTTCAAGGATGACCATTCACTTGGAACCTTTATCCTATTTTGGAACTTGTGAGCCATGGGCCCACATACTTCTACTGTGCTATTCTGATTAATAATTCCTCTAACATTTAAGTTTAAGGATCATTGTTAGACTCCAAGTCATATGACAGCTATGGTCTTAAAACAATTTCCAAAGATATTGATACAAACTTTTAAGTATATCTTTAAACCACTATTCTCCCAATTAATCAACTATCTAAAATTCTTATCCTCTGATAACCCTAAAATAATACCTCAAGGATCCAGATACATTTCCTATGAAATATCAAAAACAACCCAATACTGAAAAATTTCTAATAATAAATTATTGATACTAATATTTTCTTCCTTAAAAGGCACTGAGATTCATCCTTTAAATCCTTAAGTAAATTTACCCATTTACAATGTTGCATGATTGTCTGTCCTTACAACACCATTATTCCGATCCTTAAAATTATTAGACATTGATCAACTTCACAACATCAATAAGCTCCCAAACAGAAACCTCAATTAATAATTTTAATCATAGGTAAGTAATTTTAATCGTGAACCTCTCCCCCACTTAGTTTTGAGGCATCTACCCACAGGTGATGTAGGAAAAACAAAATCCCTATATCTTCCTTAGAAGCATCTCATTCTCTTATGGGTCGTTGGATCATTCCAAATTAATCCAATGACAATATCCTCCGATTCTAGAGAATCTATTCTCATATATCTCATCCTGATGGATACTAGATGCCTCCTAATCAAATGCCCTACGGGTGCTATAGTCCCCAAAGAACACTTCACAGATATTTTATCAGATCTTCCTAGACTCAAAAGAAACACAGGATTTCATGTCGTCAATCAGTCTTTCCTAAAGAGTCATTGCTCAATCTCTATGGGATCACATTTAGGACAACGTTATATCTTCTAATTAGTACACGATTAGTTTCCTTTCTAATCCATAGCACTATCCTTCAATGAGGTCTTTACAAAGATTGATATAAACATGACTAGAAGATCAAATTCATAATTTTCCACAGAATGTCAATGAACCTACAAAACCCAAATGGTGCTATCGTAGCTCATAATGGTTATGTCTTGATTTTGAAAGCCACTGCAACAAAATTCTCAATTAGTCATAATTGATAATTCTATCAATACAAATCATCCTTAAGAAATATTAAGCCTTATCAATAGACCAAGCAAACTGCCTATTCATTCTCACAATACCAGCTTCATAAACTATTCATCTTTCGGCAACGATGTTTTAATCTTCCACACGTAACCTTCATTCATCGTATTATCTACCCCCAAAAATTCTAAAGCAGTCCATGGCAGGCATTAACCGATGTTTCTTCAATTCTACCCCCAAATTCTCAATTATCGCGGTCAATCTTGACATAGTCTCGAATGACTGATCAAAAACCAATTATCATATTAAAGTTTGACATTGCAACCATGGTCAAATTAGTCTAACTATTTAGACCTATAGACCCAAGGAAGTATTGCAAACCTCCGTACAACTCATATAAGATTCAAGATCCTTGAACAACAAATTGACTTAGGGAACACAAACAAAATATAGATTCAAAATTCCCAAATTAACGTATATATTGAAATATCAAAATTTAGAAATTTTATCTTTCACTACGGTAGACAACACCTATATATTTGTGCTATTACCATGAAATCTAAATCCAGACGTCAACCTTCTTTTCTATCCAACCCGAGAAAATATAGGTAGTTCCTAATCATGCAAAGCAAAATATTTATTTATAAAGCATCCGTAACATATTCTACAATAGCTCTGCATCCTAAAGACCCATGACTCTTTTCAGATCAACCACCCAAGGTCAACTTCACTTTCTATATTGTATAAGGCAATATCAACTTGTGTCCTTTCAAACATCAGATCACCGCCAACACCATTGAAGTCCTTTGGATCCATGCCTTAACCTCACACCATCAATTCTACCTTATCCATCATATTTAATTATCAGATTCAAGCATCCCTTCTTAGTAACTAAACTGACTACTTGGACCTCAATTAGGTACTGTCGTATTAAAACTCTAGCTCGGCATTGACTACAATCCAATCCTTAAGGTGCCTCCAATAATTTCTTTCCAACAACACTAGTAGGCCCTCGTCTGTGAAGCAATGCTGATAATCTTTTCACAATTAAAGCACATAGTTTGCTCACACTTCAGGACTAACTAGGACACATAAGGTAGGCAACCAAACTTAATCACTATTTCTTACTTAGTTCTAGTCTAAATTAGTCAACCAAGATAACTAAAATCATCTAGTTTAAGTTAACTACCCTATGTCCTCATTCACTTATCCGATCTGTTTTAATCTAACATAAACTTTTACACAAGATCCAAATTAAAATCTAAGGCATCTCATTTTCTCTGATACCATTTATAATGAAGCAGGTCCTATCCCCTAAGGTCCCCCATTAATTATCTTCCTAAATCAAAGAAATCCCAATAGCTAATATTTTAAAATATCAAATTCTGCAAAAATTTTGGCAGAATTTTCTTTATAATTTGACAAAAATAAAAAATATAACCAGTTTAAATAAGCCTGCACAAGCACATAAGTATCCCAAAAACTTTACAAATTACTCCACAACACATACACAGGACCAACAATTACCATATCAACCATCGTTCAAGCACAGTACTCCTAACTATTATATTGGATCTTAAGAGATGTCATCTAAATCCAATTATAAAATCCAAAATTCATAAACATAATACGAAAGCAACTATAACCACGAGTCAACCTATGAAAACATAAAACATACATCCATCATGATTAACTATATACCATCACGATCTTCAAGGTCTTCTAAACACTATAAGGGTCTTCAGGCCTAGCAAGTTCTCTTCTTTCTAGCCAACCTCTATTCTTGGTCCTTCTTATCATGCTTTAGCTTATCTAGAGGGAAAATACGAAAAGCAAGCGTAAGCTTTCAAACTCACCAAGGTACCATAAAAATAAAACGTGTTAAAACACTAATATATATATACATTTATAGAAGAACATGGAGAGGATTAGGAATCTAAAGACAAACCTTGAAGCAATGCATAAATATAAATTTGTTTTCAATAAACATGCTTAAATGTAAATATTCGTAAATAGGCAATATATAAAATGATGCTTATTCATGAGCTTATGAACAAAATCATAATTTAGTTTACTTATATTTCCTTCCCATTATTCTCATCCTTTATCTTGGATTTGTTACCTTAGTTCATTGCACCTTTTTATGGTTATTTTCTTATGATTGTCAGTATATTATCTTGATGGATCAGGGCTGGTAGATCCTACCAGCTGAGGGAGCGAATAATCGATGATAGATTGTGATAATCCACACAATCAAAGGCCTTAGTTTATAGCATGCATGCATCATTTCATATGTCCTCCTCATCACGAGGAACATTCATTCATTTCATAGGTCATTCTTTCGTATCATGTGTCCTTATATGCCATTTATTCATATTCATAAATCATCATTTTTTTACCTTGTACAATGCCCCAAGGATGGCGAACCACGTATCACTCCATGGTTAGAGTTCCTTATATTCTTGGTGGGTTCTAGGGTGGGTTCACAGTGGGTTCTTGGGTTTGTCCTCCCTATACAATGCCCCGGGGACGGTGGACTACGTATCACTCTATGGACGAAATTATCGTCGATTACCAATGTAACTTTCTAAAGCTTGTCAGGAATATCACCCGCTTCCAAGAAATGGCCAGGATACGTGGCCAAAGCATCCTCGGGTCTCCACCGTAATATTCATGGCAGGCCAAAGAATGTTACCTACAAAACAGTCCTTGGTCCAGTTTCATATTTTGCTTATTTAATTCTTTAATCTTGATTCTCATTTATCACTGGCATTTCAATTTTAATTAACAAGACTTTCCTTATTTTTTTCTCAAGGGCCACTTTCTTTTACATACGATAATCCTTCGGACACATTTTAGTGTCCTCAGTCACATTTTAACAGTATAACTTTTATCTATTTTATCAAAGTTGCTTTTTATTAGCTTAAATACTTTTCAATGTAATATTTCCATGTTGCAATTTATTTCCTTCATATTTATTTTTCTCCATTTTCATTCTTAGGGTTCATGAACAGTACGCAGACACATTTCGGATACAATACGCCACATACACACTAAAAATGAACCCATCATTCTTAATACCCATGTATAAACATGTATTTATTCACAATATCATGAGAAAAATGGATATTGTGCTGTATTACATACAAATCTTAAAAGAGAAAAATTTTAGAGTTAACAAAAATTGGTAAAAATAAAAAATAACGGTTAGGGTACACTTATCTTAACCTGATTTATTATTTTTCTTACTCTGATTGGATCAAAAACGGCAAAAAAATTCCTTTTCTCTCACCTTTTTTCCTTCCCCTTCTTCTCCTCCACTCTTTTCCCTTTGTTCTGCTGCTACTTGAGCTCTCTCTCTCTCTTTCCCTTTTTAATTTTGAAACGTGAAACAGTAAGTTGGTGGCAAAGGTTCCAGACCCGCGCTCAAGAGCCTAGCAAGCACGCGTTGGGAACAAGCATGCTTGAATTGGCGCCTTCTGCCAGGCTTGAGCCTATAGCATGCTCGAGCTTGCTGGAATTTGTGCTTCTTTCTAGGCTCGAGCCCACAGCGAGCCCAACTCTGTATATTCCTATATTTTGATCAAATTCTCAATTTTTTAAAATTCACTTATACCAAGTTTAATTATATTAATTATATTAACTTAATTGCTAGGATTTACGCTATTTTGGAAACCGGTACCTTACAGCACCTGTGTTGTGGAACAATTCCTGATGCATATTTGCTTGACACTCATACGCTAATTTGGATATACAAAAGGTTTCGGGTCGAGTTATGTTATTTTGCATGGAAAAAGTGAGAGAAGAGAGAAGAAGAAAAGAGGAAAAGAAAAAAAAAAGGAAGAAGATTTTAAAAATTGATTTCATCATATCTGTTAGATCAGAGATTTAAGATAAATATTTCAATACCCGTTCTTTAGTTTATTTTTGAAATCCTTTAATTTTGCTTGCATTTATTGTTATATTGTATATGCACACCTTATTTTATATCCCTATTTCGATAATTATTGCATACATGTAGTTTTCATCAAAGGTTTTAATGTTTTAGTTTTTCTAAAGGTTTAAAAGTTTTATTCATTTTTTTTGTAAAATAAGTAAATACTTTGAAATATTATATCCATATATAGAAATACTTGTAAAGAAAAGTCATGAATTATTGTGCATGTTGCCTTGTATGTGATAGTCCATATACGTATTTGGGTTGGAATCTATTTTAATATTTGACATGAGTTTATATTTTCTACTACAGTGAAAAGTATTGTATTTGTAATCTTCCTATAGAGTAAAAACATTTTGGATGTTTATTATATAATTCACTATTTGATATTTTGTTAGAAATTATTATAAAAAAATTGATGAAACTATATATTCAAACGTCTTAGTATATTAGGTAGATTTGGGCACTGTACCTATTATCCATAAGTTACAAAAAAAAGTAACATTTGATTTTATTTATAGGAAGTAATTTATACATGACCCACCTATCGGTCTAAGTAGTAATATTTTAATTTAAAATTACTAGAAGTGCATATAATCATTTCCTAAACTTATTATTTTATTTCTTAATTTTTCAGTTTTAGCATAATTTGGATTTTTAGGAGTTTTCTTGCATGATATTTAGTATTTTAAAAAGTTTGGCTTTTGAAAATTTGTCTGTTTTAGACATGATATTTATATTTATCCAATTTTGAATATTTGTGCATTTTGGAAACCTATAATTTGGACTTTTAAATGACTTTGTACAATTTGGATTATTTGGTATAGCTTGAAAACCCTACGCCCATATATTCATTTTTATCCCTAAAATTTATTTGCCATTTTCTATCAGCCTTAGAATCATGGGCTTTTCATTAGTGGTGTTGTCACTTATGGAGGTATCATTAATGACCAATATTGTATGTAATACTTGGATCCCTATTTGATATATTTATGATATATTTAGTATTTTAGGATTATTGGATTTATTGGATTAATGGTATTTGTGAAAATCTAAAGAATCCAGATTCATATTTCTATGTTCATGGTGCGCTGCAAGCGCGACGAAGGCACGTTTTCTAAAAGCCATGAATTGGGTCTACACTCGAAGCATGCTGAAGGTGAGCAGGAGGAACAAATTTGTGCATGTGTGCGCTTGAGGTGCGATGAAGGCGATCAGGAGGCACGATTTCCAGATTGGGCTGTTTTTTAGGCCTCGCTTGAGCCACGCTACAACATAAGTTGGGTGTATAAAAGGCGCGCAGTTAGGATTTCAGGCGAAATTTTATGTAGAAGCCGGGAGAAGAGAGAGAGGAGAAGGAAGAGAAAGAGAGTTGCGATCAGGCATATCGAGCATCTCTTCATCAGATTTGTGAAGTGTAAAGTTGAGATAAGTATCTGTAAATCAAATCCTTGATCTATTTTCATATCCATTGATATTTATGTATATTTTAGATATTTTTTTACATGCATGTACTTTTTGTACACCCACTCTTATTTATTGTTTATATACATATATATTTTACCATTTGTTCAGTGAATTTTTAATGGTATTTGTGTTTTTTGTTGGTTTTGCAATTTATGAAAATTTGAAACAATATAGGTATATTGTGTATTAGTATATTATGGAACCATGAACCTAGCCTTATATTAATCCACATGTATGCTACCCGAGGTAAGGTCACTACGTGGGCCATAGCAGTCCAAGACCCGAGGGGTCGATATATATGATATGAGATATATGGCTTTTGGTACTGCTCCCAATGGAGAGGCATAGTCCTGATGGGGACATATATGATATATTGCATTACTTTTGCCGGTAGGAAGGTTGAGATATGTTGCAACTGACCTGCTTCCCTATGCATTTTAATGAGAACCATCATAAGTAATTAATAAAAATTTAATATATTTGAACATCCTAATATATAACTAAACTTGAAATTGTAGCTAAAGCTGCGGGTTTTAAAATATAGTGAGTAAGTTTTTAGTATATAGGAGATAAGATACATAGATATCATTGAACTGTCAGCCTAAAATGCAGCTGAGTCATGAATTGCTAGTTTAAAATACAGTCGATATAGCTAAGATTATTAGACAAGTGTAACACATCCTGAAGTTGGTCTAATAATCTTTAGTTCTCCAATTTTATGTATATTTTGTATTTCTATATGCATTTGTATTGGATGTGATTGAGATGTGTGGATTAGCCACGAATTGGGCGATAGGAATGTCTTATACATATGTATATTTGTTAATCCCGGATTATATTTTGATTATATATTTTGGTTTTAGTTTCTTTTATTTTCTACATATGAGATTATGAAATTTGGATTCGAATAATGGTGTGCGTCCCATGCGGATGTGGTGACGATTACGGTTTATACATTGTGACATTGGATCACGATATGCTATGATACAATATGATATCGTCTATAGGATTTGACTAGATCGTAATTTATTATGATTATATTCTGAAGGAACGATTTGATACGGATGATAATTTAGTACAAGGCTATTCTTCAATTTTCAAGAATTTGACGGAACTTGTGCTTTGAATTCCACAGTTGTGATGTGTTATCTCTTTCCTGTGAATATATGCGCTATTTCATATGTGATAATACTTGTTGAGTTTTGAACTCACGTTTTTATTTTTTTCCTTCAAACTAGTGGTTTAGATGTAA
The DNA here is from genome assembly GCA_025585075.1 of Nepenthes mirabilis. NCBI lineage: Eukaryota > Viridiplantae > Streptophyta > Magnoliopsida > Caryophyllales > Nepenthaceae > Nepenthes > Nepenthes mirabilis. The sequence continues at coordinate 5,023 of JAODPA010131385.1, read as the reverse complement.
TTGTAGGAGTTTAGACTCGATCTGATGTAATACTATTTCTCCTGGTGAGTATGGTTTTTTATGCCTGTTAAGCTTTTGATCTTAAGGGTGCATTTGATTTTGTGGTTGGCCGGTTGGGGGCTGTGGGTTTTTTATTTGAGAAATATGGGATATTTATATTATGTAAATGAGTTGTTATTTTATTAGGCATTCCCCTTTTGACTTATGGATAGTAGGTCATGTTTTATATTATCCAAATTTATATCTGATGAGTTTCCCTGTGGGTTGTTTTAAGTTGGGGTCATGTATATGTATGAAATGACATGCCTGAGTTGGATTTTATTGTTTGATGTATTTATTAGATTTTTATATCATGATTTTTAATTATTGACCTGCGTATTTGCTACCAGGGATGTGACAACGATGGTATTAAAAAAATATTAAAAAGGAAAGTCATTTTGAGCTTCATTGAGTCATTTGGGTCAATATTTGGAAAGTTGTTGATTAAATCATGTCTTTGGTTGGTGAATGATATGGCGGATAATAGGCCTACTAGGGGCAAAAGATTGATTTGTAGTTGGAAAGATGATTATATGGCAATAATTGACCGCATGAGTAATATTATGGATCGAATGATTCAGTAATAAGATAGTGACTTAGAGGCCATGAGGAGAATGGCTCATTAAGGTCATGAGGCTCAAAAGGTTATGAGGACAGCCAAGCAAGGCCAACGTAGGACACCATTTGATAGATTTAAAAATGAGTATATCCCAAAGCTTTGGGGAGAGTTTGATCCCATGAATGCAGAAGTTAGAAAGGGTTTTTGAAGCAATTGGTTGTCCCGAGAAAGGCAAGGTCAAATTTGTTGCTTATAGGCTAGAACATCAGGCTAGCAGGTGGTGGGGGGCCTAGTGCAACACTTTAGGGTAAGGAAATAAAGAGATCTCCCATGATGTATTTTGTGAGGTGTTCTTGGATAAATTCTTCCCGTCCAATATTCAAGATATTAAGGTAGATATGTTCAATTAATTGAGGCAAGAAAATAGGTCATTGGTCGAGCATGATGCACAATTTACAAAGTTATCTTGATTTGCTTTTCATATTGCGGGGGATGAGGCCTTAAAGACTCTGTAGTTTTTGTTGGGGCTAAGTGATTCGATTAGTAAAAAGTTGGTGCCCTTCCGGTTGAGGACATACGGTGAAATATTCGATCCAACCTTGTTGATTGAACGGGAACAATTCAGGGAGAAAAATTTTGAGAAGAGATTGTAGCATAAAAGTCAAAGTTCTAAGGGTGGAGGCTTGCATTCGAAGTCTAAAGGCAAGGATAAAGGAAAGATGTCAGGAGAGATGTCTTCCCCTCCAAAGTTTCGTTTTATAAAGTGAGCTTGTGAGCAATGTGGAAAGAACCATGCCAGCAAGTCTATTTTCAGTAAAGTGGGGCCTGCTTCAAGTGTGACTAGGAAGGCCATCGTGCAAAAGGCAACCCTCAGTTTCAAAGGAAGAAGCATAGAGAAGGAAGGCTAGTGGCTTCTAGGAGAGTTTTTGCAGTGTCAGCCTGTGATATTAGGGTGAACTCGTCTATGGTGGAAGGAACCTTACAAATTTTTAATTCCATAGCGTATGTATTGATTGACCATGGGGTTACACACTTTATGGCCCCTAGATTTATTTGTAATTTATGTGTGCCGCCTCAATTCTTGGAGAGTGAATTGATGATATCGACCCCTGTGGGTAAATCGTTGTTAACTGAGATTATTTATCCTTGATGTCTGATTTGGGCTTGTGGTTATGAGTTGTCTACGGATTTAATTTTGCTAGATATGTTAAATTTTAATGTTATATTAGGAATGGATTGGTTGGCGCACTATCATGTTACAGTGGATTGCTTCTACAAATTTGTATTATTTTGTGTTCCGAGGTTCGAGTCTTTTAAATTTTGAGGTAGGATTAGGAAGGAGGCAATAGGGTTGATTTCGGCCATATATGCGAGCCATTTGATGCTAGAAGGGCGCCAAGCTTATCTAGTGTGTGTGACTACTTTTGGGAGTCATTCTGTGATCATTGAGGATTATCTCTATCATTCGCAAGTTTGAGGATGTGTTCTAGAGGATTTGCTTATATTACCTCCCAAAAGAGAGATTAAATTTTCTATTGATGTGGTACCAAGGCTCTTTATAGAATAGTCCCATCTGAACTAAAAGAGCTGAAGCAGTAATTACAAAAATTGTTTAAGAAGGATTTTATTCGGTAGAGTGTATCGTTGTGAGGAGCTCCTGTATTATTTGTGAAAAAGAAAGACGGGTCTATAAGGTTGTGTGTGGAATATATAGAATTGAATAAGATTACAATCTAGAATAAGTATCCCATATTAAGAATAGAAGATTTATTTGATCAGTTGCAGGGAGCTCAGGTCTTCTTTAAAATTGATCTAAGATCGGAGTATCATCTATTAAGGATTAAGTGAGATGACATATCTAAAACTACCTTCAAGATGAGGTACGGTCATTATGAGTTTCTAGTGATATCTTTTGGGTTGTCAAATGCACCGACATTGGTTATGAATTTGATGAATCAGGTCTTTTAGTCATACTTAGACCAGTTCGTGGTGGTTTTCATTGACGATATCTTGATTTATTCAAGAAATTTTAAGGATCATGAAGCTCATTTGATGATTGCATCGCAGATATAAATGAAGATGCGATTGTTTGCAAAATTAAAAAAGTGTGAGTTTTGGTTGGAGAAAATTTCTTTCTTGGTTTATATTATTTCTAAAAGTGACATATCTGTGGATCCAAGTAAAGCAGAAACGGTGATTAATAAGGTAAGGCCTTCAAATGTTGTGAAGGTGTTGAGTTTCTTAGATTTGACTGGGTATTACTGGTGATTTGTTAAAAGTTTCTTGAGGATTGCGGTGCCTTTGACCTGGTTGACACAGAAGCAAGTGGCATTTATCTAGAGTGATGATTGCAAAAGCACTTTTCAAAAATTGAAGAAAAGGTTTTGGCACCGGTGTTGTCGATCCTTGATGGATCAAGAGGATTTGTTGTATATTATGATACTTCAAGGAAAGGTTTGGGTTGTGTTTTAATATAGCGAGATAGGGTCGTCGCTTATGGATCAAGGCAATTAAAAGTGTACGAGTAGAATTATCACACATTATTTGGCATTGGCAGCCGTGATATTTGCTTTGAAAACTTGGAGGCATTATTTGCACGGAGAAAAGTTTGTGGTTTATTTTGATTATAAGATTTTAAAGTACTTTTTTTCAGAAAGAGGTAAATATGTGATATTCAGTATCAGCTAGGAAAACCTAATGTGGTCACTAATAGCTTGAGTCAGATGCCTTCTGAGGTGGTAGTTTATTTGATGATTAAGGAGTGGAAGTTATTGGGTGGAATGAATAGTTGCATTATTTGATTGCATTCTCAAGGATCAAGAATGATGTTGTCATATCTTCAAATACAATCGGTGATTTTGGAGAAAATCACGGAGAATTAGATGAATGATTCGTATTTGGTTGAGATTACTGGAGAGTTGGATAATGAAGCTCGGGCAGATTTTAATGTGTGGGCGGATAGATTCCATTATTTTCGGGATAGAATCTATGTTTCAAATATTGATGATGTGACAGACCACTTTTCTAACTGAAATTCGATAGAGTTTCGGCTGAAAAAGACCGTCGGGCTGATACAAACCTATACAAAATCTCTGTGTAGTACAAATATACATCCTAAATTTACAACACAAGATCTAAAAGCCACAACAAACACGAGGTACCAGCGTCATAATTTTGGTACAACGTCGATTCAGATAAGATGCCATGATAAAACAAAATAAACCATAATAACCCGTGGAAGCATATATATCCATCAAATATAGTGGAAACTAAACTACACATATATTAGTATACAACTTTATCTCAAACAATACAAATCAGAAGGTTCTAAAACTACAAAACCTAGTCCAGAAGGTCATCTTTTATGTCTTCTAACCTAGCCGACTCAAAATCTTCTACCCCGCCTCATCGGGTATAAATGCGTACTCATCTGAGGGAAAAAAATAGTAATAAGTGAGCCAAATGCTCAATAAGGCACATATTTATCAAGGAATATGTAAATTATATAATTCAAATCATAATAACACATATAAGAAGGAATAGAGATGCATGAGAGATCATAAAACATGAATTAGAAAAGAATGCTTTCGTAATACATTCCAAATTTTCCTTAATTAATTTCATTTTCTTTTTTTAATCATCAAATCATACTGAAAACCTATTTCATTAGTGACTAGGGCCAATAGGCCTTACTGATTAAAGGAGCGGCCAATCGTCGTTTAGATTGTATTTTCTCCTACACAATCAAAAGCCATCTCCTCTTATTCAAGACCAAAGGCAGGCCGTCTACATGCAACTCCTATAGATAGGGCCTTAGCCACACATGACCCTAAAATAGACAGCGATCTTCCACTATAATATACTAAGGTATACCAAAATATACTATCTAATGATATTCCTCGGTCTAAGTTCTTAATTTCTTATTTCATAGGAAATTCTGTTCTTAAACCCATAAAATCCTTCATTCCTACTCTATTGGAGGACGGTTCATAAATCAATTACTTAATTATAGAATTTTCCTCCTTGATCCTTTTTCATAAAGCTTAGTTAGATAAATATTTTCATATCCTCGTAAGTTTAAATCCCCACGTGATCTTAATTACATGCATAATTTTCTTGGAGCTTAAAAGAATCAAACAATTCTTACCACATTAAGCAAAGAATGACTTTAAAGCTTTCGGATGATAAATTCTTTTACAAACGGTTCATAATGTGATTTTCAGAACATATCAAAATTAACATATCTATAATACATATATAAATCATCATAAAACATGGAACATATAAGAATTTCTTACCACCATAAGACAAATATAACTTTAGAGCTTTCGGACAATAAATTCCTTCACAAATACATATAACATAATTTTCAGAGTATCTACAAGATAATATATTTAACGTACATAAAATTAAATATCACTATTC
>JAODPA010131374.1:0-16837 GCA_025585075.1 Nepenthes mirabilis | reverse complement strand
CCTCTATATCAACATCAACTTTGTACTGTATGAAGATATATATATATATTATAATCTCCAAAATTACATATAACACAAAAGTTGCTTCTCTATATCAACATCAACTTTGTACGGTATGAAGATGTTCATCTATGCCTATCATCTTGACCTTACTCCTTGGGAACTCTATCATGTATTGTAACTTCATATTCAATGAAATATGCACATCTAACTATAAAGAATAAATAAGATAGTGAGTTATGAGTTGAAAATGAAATTATGCCATTTAATTAAAATGATATTTACATCATAGACATCAAAATGACAAGCTAGGTCTGCGAGATTAAACCAAGACATACATGATTAATAAATGAGTTATTAGTCTTGTACTCTAACCTAAGTATTTAGCATATTTAAACATGTAACAAAGTTAAATTAAGAATGAATATTGTTGTATCTATGGATTTGAATTACTTAATGAATTAGAGAGCCGCCTAAATCAGATGCTCAATTAGGAGTGGGTCTAATCTTTGTTACTTTAAATCTAAATACTACACATTACAACTAAAAAATAAAAGGTTAAAGGATGATATGACTCACTCTATAATATGTCATCCGATACTCAAGTTAACAATTTTTACATTTGATTGAGAAAGATATGATAATGAAAAAATAAATTTGTAAATGCAGGTATGAGATGTTTGAGTGTTGGGTGGAGCAATAGGCTCATTTCGATGCACTCAATGGGTGAATAGTATATAGATTTGCATTCGTCAGATAGTAGCTTTTAGAGATATGCACTCGTAGGGGAGTAGTTTCGTGAGAGAGAATAACACTTAGGACGTTAGAATGTCCTAGAGTCTGATTACTCTTGATTGATCGATAGATCTCCTTTTCATGTGGAGCAAGAGGATGTATTTATAGAGATGGAGTTAGGTAGCCATCTTTGTGCCTTTAGGCTCTGCAATTGTGAGTGGCTGATACTACAGGTTTGTGATAGTGGGCTATAGGTGGTACGACACCATGTCAGGTTTGTGATGGTGGGCTATAGGTGGTACGACACCATGTTTTTAAGGGAGCTATCATTGTACTTCTACATTTAATATTATGCACAACATAATTCTCAGGGTAACAAGTTAGCGATTACCACCTATGATTCCTACTCTTGCAATCGTGAGGAACCACATGATGATAGCTACTGCTTGGATTTATCTACTGAATTGGAGTGAGCTGAGTTAGGCTGCCGATTAATTCCTATTGCTCGTATACTATTAGGCCGATTCGAGTTGAGCTATTTGGACCTTTTGCCATGCTTTCTAAATTCTGTGCTTAGAGGAGCTATAGTTGGGCTATTATTTCCTGAATCCTTTTTTTTCCCTACAAATTGAATTTTCGGCTAGTTCATGGACTGTCAAACCCTTCAAACATACTAACATTTGGCTTTGCTATTTTCATATTGGAAATAATTTTGTGCACAGCTTGAATCAAGCATAAACTTTCTTATCTTAAGCTCGACTATAATATAAGTTGACTCACTTGAGCTTGAGCTATAACTTGAATTTTTATATATGAAAAAGCCATATGTAAGCGTGAGTTTGACATGTAAAAGCCACAAATCGTGTCGCATCTGATTTTTACGGAAACGGATGTCAGCCAAATTAAATCACAAACATTTTTAAATGTTTGGAGTCAATTTCAGAACAAAACATAATTTGAATATAATGGGTATTTTTTTAATTTTTGCCACCGTTTAAACTAATTTGAATATTAAGCCTCCTCAAATCAATGGTTTTTTTTAATCGAATAGCCTTTGTGGTATGTATAAATTGTCAAAGTCTAATTGGGCTTTTTTTTTTTTTTAAATTTTTACAGGAAAAAAAAGTATATAGTGAATTATCCATTACCAAATATTCAGTCGAAATATAAGCACATTAGGCCTCAACTGGTCACGAGAACCCAATACCAAGCCTTTAGAAAACCTTTACTGGGCCTTGTTGAAATAAACCCATTTCTAAAGCCCTAATATTTGCCACGTGTAGTCCATCGAATGGCTGGAAAATGGATGTTGATGCAGCTCGGTTGGATCTCAGCTCTCCTCTTTTCCGAAGTCCAGCAACCATCGGCGTCCCCAAATCGATTCAACTCAAGATTTTCAGATTAGCGTGGTCAGATTACACTGCCAGAGAAAGCGAGAGAGGGAGGGAGAGATGGTGAGAGTAGCCACTTACTTTGCGATGACGCTGGGAGCATTCATCTTCTGGCAGTCTATGGACAAGGTTCACGTCTGGATCGCTCTTCGCCAGGACGAAAAGGCATCTCTCTGTTAAATTCTTTCCACTTTTGCCTTGTATTTGTTAATTCAGGCTTTTTTTTCTTGGAAAATCGGTTGCTTGGATGTCAATATGAGGAAAATCTGTTAGACTTTCACTAAATTGAGGTTGCTCTGAAATGGAATTAATTTGGAGAGAAAATTAATCGTTGACTTTTAAAACTAAGGTAAGTGTTGTTGTACGACCAACTTATTTAAATAGTGTAACACAATCTATTCTATAATGTAATTTTTGGTCCAGCCTCAAAAGAATATTGGTGAAAATATATTCTAGATGGTAGTATTGTTAGGTTTTGGTTCATTAACTTGTGAGTCTCACGCCTGATGATTTTGTCATCTGATTTCGCTAGATTCGGCAAAAGGATTTGCTCGAGCAATGGATTTGAGTAGCGCAGGGCATCGAAGCATGATGGCCACTTGAAGAGGTGTAGGTTGCGTATAAGGTGGCGTTAGGCATGCCTAAGGGACATTTAAAAGGCTCATATACATCGATAATAGTTGCATCAGCACTTGAGGCGCGATTGAGCCTTGCATGTGCACAGAGGCAGTTTTGATTGTAGCGTTTGAAAGCCAGTAGGAGTATGAAATCCTGGTAAGATTTTTATGGCATAGATCAGAGAGCATATTAATACAAGGGGCATCACATGAAGAGAGAGAAGAGAAAATGAAAAGAAAGGAAAGATTTTGGCATCCAGTTGAGGTCCGGTGCAAGTTTTATCCTTTATCAAATTCAGACATGGTGCTCTAACCTTATTCATAGGATGTTACTCTAACCTTATTGATTGCCCATTTTCTTGTTGTATTTTACCATTGTGGATTGTTAGAGTGTTGGGGTTGATTTAACTAGTTAGTCATATAGATTATTGTGAAAGACTCTTGGAGGGGGTTATTCGTAACCAAATATTTATAATGAATATTATTTGGAGGTTATCTTGTGGTAGTTTTCTCAGCTAAGAAGGGATTTATATGTTGGATATCGTTATATAACTTGTGTGTTTGATTGCGTATATTGTTCCTTATGTTCAGTTGAAAAAGAAGGGTAGTTGACGTTTGCCAAAAAATTCGAGTTTGTTCCACTATGCCGGATTTGCATATTTTGAATCCTAACAAATAGTATCAAAGTGTAGGTTTTTGGTGAAAAAAATTCATTTGATTGTGTCATTGTCGAATGGCTTTTCATTTTGCGTTGAACAATTTTATGCGTAAAATGATTTTATTTTTTGATAAGAAACAGCGAGGAATATTTTGACTCGAGAAGAAAAGATAAAGGCAGTAAAAAATAAGGAGGACAAATAGGAGAAATCGAAGAATGAAGAATGGCAAAATATAAGGGATTTTGCCAATTGCATGATCAAGTAATTTCTTGTTGATAACACTCTTTAGCAGGCTATTGGTTTGTTAGATTGAATAGAAGTTTCGATGAAGCAGGAGGGCAAATACAAGTTGAAATCCCTGACGATGAGGTTGCATGTGAAGAAGTAATTCTATGGCCTTTAGTTATCAGAAGGGGGATGCTTCTAGAAGTATTTGAAAAAGTTTAACCGTATTTATGGTGCAAATGTCCGGGCTTGATGAGAAGATTAAAGGGAAGGACAAAGCATTGGTGTTATTGGCTTCTTTGTTGAGCTCTTATGATCATATTGTGATGATACTATTATTCTGGAAGGACACTCTTAGAGCTGATAAAGTTATCGCTTCTTTCCTTATAAATGAGTCGAAGCAGAGGGGAAGTGTTGATATTTTGGGGGAGCTGAATACCTTGGTCTCCACTAGCGGTTATGGGAATAGGAGATCTATAGAGAGAGGGAACAAGTCAGAGAGAAGTCACAGTTGGTCCAAACTGAAAGACATCGAATGCTATCATTGTGGCAAGAATGTCTACTTGAATTGAGATTGCTTCTAATGGAAGCAGGAAGAGGGTGGTAGCGAGTGGCAAGAGAGGAGGTATTATGTCAGCAATTATTGGGCTACTATTGTCACCTATGGAGACTTTATAGATGTTGACGCAGAGAAGATACAAAGTTTCACGAGCTATGAGATGAGTTGGTTGATGGATATTGGATTCTCACTCTGTACAGCATTGAGGAAGTTCCTCTTCACATTATGTATACCAGGGGACTATGAGTTATTGAAAATGGAAAATTATAGCTCATTGAGGATTGTTGGTATTGGGAACGTTTGTTTGCGGACAAGCAACGAGAGGAAGTTTGTATTGAGGGGTGTGCATCATGCGCCAAATGTGAGGTTGAATTTGATTTCAACCAGCAAATTTGATGAGGTTGAATTTGAAATCTTTAGATATTTGACATTGCATGTAATTTTTATGCAAGTATTTAGTTAGAACTCTATTTTGAAATTTGTAAATATTATTTGTTTTTCCTCGCTTTGGGAGAGTTTTTATATTTACTATCTGTTGTAGAGTTCGCTATTTTGACTAATAAGAACAATTATAGATAATTGGCGGAATATATTTGGATATGTTTTAGTATATTATTTACAAATTGAATATCAAATCTAAAATTTACGGGTTAGAAAAGTAACATTTGATCCTATCTATAGGAAATAATATATAATTGACTTGCATATGGGTATTGAATAGTAGGATCAGCCTAGGGCTATAGGGAAACATTTATAGCTTAATCTTTGATTTATAACATTTGTTAATGAGGTTTTAACTAATATTTGGTTCTTTTTTCCAGTTGTTTTTCTATCGATTTATCATTGCTTTTGGTTCATTTGTTGTTGATTCTTATTGTCATTCCTCATGTTTATCCATGTACATCTATATATATAAATTATACTTACTTTGGTGAATGTTATGCTCTCTTACCATATTTTGTAATCTTTTCAAATTAGTAGGTTTGAATACTTCTGCAGGATTGTAAATAGAGGACTTTTCTTTTAGTTGCTTTAGGCTATTTTTATTGTTATCTCTTTGTAGTCAGTTTTTAGTTGTGTTGCCTTAGTTGATCAATTTTTGGTTTGTGTGTATATGTGGCCAAGGGCCTTTAAATTATGTATTATATGTAGCTGANCCAATGGATTGATTAAGAGCCACCTCTGGAGTGTGGTCTTTTGTTCCCCGAACTTTATTTATATTAGTTTTATCTAATAGTAGTTGTTGCTGTGTTGTATCTTGGTGTTTTTTGGTTAAGTTCTATTTATGTTATTATTTTATGATTTGAAGCTGGGGTTGTGACAGAGTTGGTATCAGAGCAAGGTAGAAGAAAATGTTTTTGATGATTTGAGGAACTAAATGTTGTGATTTGTTACGTGTTAGGTGCTGAGTTGGCTGGAGGACGAGGTGCTGGGTCTATTCAAGAAGAGGATTATCTTGCGAAGATGGCAAGGATAGCGGATATTATGAATAGTATAGTGCAGCGCCAAGATGTGGATCAAGGTGCAAATCCAAGAGGTGGGAATCCAAGGAATGCTTTGACTGTTTATGATTGATTAACAAATGAACGGATTAACAAATGAACGAGTCCCTGAATTCTAAGGTGATCTGGATCTGACGAAAGTTGAGATACCAATTTGCTGAGTGGAGGTGTTTGAAATCATTGATTGCCTAAAGAAGATGAGTTGAAAATTTTCACCTACAAGTTTGATGGTGAAGTTGACCATTGATGAGCCATGAAAAAAGAGAATTTAGGAATGGTGAATGAAGGGATTTCGTGGGATATTTTCTTGGAAGTGTTCTTAAATAAGTATTTTCGACATGTCTTTGTGAGTAGAAGGATGATTAGTTTGCTCAGTTAACGCAAGAGAATAGGACTGTGGTAAAGTACCATGCTAAGTTTATTGAATTGGCTTATTTTGCCCTCCATGCGGTGATGGACAAAGTGAGAAGACCAAGGAAGTTCCTTTAAGTTTTGAAGGATATAATTCAGAAATAATTGGTGACTTTAAGTTTCGGGGAGAGCTTTTGTGGTGAAGGCTAAAGATGCAAATGCATCTCCTTCGGTAGTAGAAGATAAATTCTTAATATTGGAGACTTTAGCTCATGTGTTGTTTGACCCAACATCTACACATTAATTCATGTCTTCTAAGTTGGTATGTTTTCTACATTCACCGCCTGTAATTATAGATTATTTGTTAGTAGTCTCTAATTCTATGGGAATACCTTTGTAAACCAATATTGTATATTCTAGGTGTATGGGTTTGAGTTGGTGGTAGATTTGATTTTGTTAGATATGCACCATTTTAATGTAATTTTAGACATGAATTGGTTGATATGTTATCATGATAGTGTGAACTATTTCCATAAGAGGGTGTGTTTTTCAATTCTGGGTTGTGACCCATTTATTTTCAACGAATTAAGAGAAAAGAGTCCGCCTATGTGATTTCGGCTTTGCATGTATATCATTTAATGATGGGCGGGTATCAAGCATACCTTGCTTATGTTACTATTGTCGGAAGTTATAAAGTGCTAGTTGAAGATATTCTAGTGGTAAGAAAGTTTGAGGATGTGATTCCAAAAGATTTACTTGGATTGATGCCAAACATATAGATAGAATTTGAAATTGAGTTAATGCCGGAATCTGCGCTGATTAATAAGGCCTCGTATTTGATGTTTCCTTCGGAATTAAAGGAATTGAAGCAGCAACTGCAAGAACTTTTGGAGAAGAAATTCATTCAGTCGAGTGTCTCATCGTAGGGTGCACTGGTATTATTTGGGAAGAAGAAATATTGATCTATGAAGCTGTGCATAAACTATAGGGAACTGGATAAGATAATAACAAAAAAAAACTATCATTTACCGAGAATTGATGATCTTTTTAATCAATTATAAGGAGATCAAGTTTTCTCGAAGATAAATCTTCAATCTAGTTATTACTTGTTGAAGACCAAGAAGGAAGATGTAGCAAAAATGACTTTTCGATCGAGGTGCGATCATTAAGAATTCCTTATGATGTCATTTAGATTAACAAATATCATTGTAGTATTTATGGATTTGATGACCCAGGTTTTTCAACCCTACTTGGACCAATTCACGGTAGTCTTCATTGATAATATTTTGATTTTCTCGAAGAATTGTGAAGAACATGTGGTTCACTTGAGAATTACTTTGCAAACAATTAGGGAGTAGTGATTGGAGGCTAAGTTGAAGAAATATGAATTTTTGATGGAGGATATGACTTTCCTAGGCCATGTGATGTTGAAAGGAGGTGTCTTAGTGTATCCAAAGAAGATTAAAGTAGTCACAAGTTCGATTCGACCAACCAATGCAACAAAAGTGCGAAGTTTTTTAAATTTGGCCAATTGTTATTGGAGGTTTGTCAAAAATTTCTTAAGGATGGTGGTGCTGTTGACCTGCTAAACATAAAAAAGTAACGTTCCTTTGGGATGAAGAGTATGAAATAGGTTTTCAAGAACTAAAGAATCATTTGATAACTGCCCTGATTCAATCTATTTTGTAAGAGTTCGGAAGTTATATGATTTATTGCAATGCTTCCAAGAAAAGCTTGGGTTTGTGTTGATGTAGCATGGTGTGCTAATTACTTATGGATTAAGACAACTTAAGGTCTATGAAAAGAACTATCCTACTTATGTTTTGGAATGAGTAGCTTTCGTCTTTGCTTTGAAGATATGATGGCATTGCTTGTATAGACATAAATTTATGGTATATTTGGATTACAAGAGTTTAAAATATTTGTTCTCTAAAAAAAATAAATATTAGACAAAAACGGTGGATGGACTTATTGAAAGATTACAACTGGGAGATCCAGTATGAACTTCGGAAAGCGTATGTGATAGCAGATGCTTTGAGCTATTAGTTGGCAAATTTGATGTTTCATTTGATGATCAAGGAAATGCAAATGCTTGATGACATGAAGAAATGTAACATTAAATTGTATTCTCATGGTATGCACATATTCTATCTTATTTTTAGGTTTAAATAGAAATTTTTAAAAGATTAAGAGAATGCAAATGGATGATTCATTTTTAGTCGATATAGTTAAGAATATGAGTCGGGAATCTAGAGTTGATTTTAATATTCCGATTGATGGAGTTTTAATAGTTTGGGATTGTATTTTTATGCCTTCTTTTGAAGAGTTGAAGGATGAGATCCTTATTGGAGCCCATCGTTTTAAGTATACCATCCATCCAAAAATCTATAAGATGTACCGGGATTGACGAAAGATTTTCTGGTGGAAGAACATGAAAAAGGAAATAGCGGCATTTGTAGGAAGGCGTTTCGTGTGTTAGTAAGTGAAAGTCGAGCACAAGAAGTCTCTAGATCTTTTGCAACCTATGTCAATTCATACTTGAAAGTGAGAGCACATAATGATCGATTTTGTAATGGGCTTACCAAGATCGACGACGAAACATGATGCCATGTGGGTAATTGTAGATCGTTTGTTGAAATTGGCCCATTTTATTGTCGTCAGTATAATATTTTCAACAGATCATTTGCCAAAATTGTACATTAGGAAGGGGTTAGATTGCATGGTATTCTAATTTCAATTATTTCGAACCGAGATCCCAAGTTTGTGTCCAAGTTTTGGGCAAGTTTGCACCGTGAATTAGTAACCAAGTCGAACTTTAGTTCAACATATCATTTACAAATGGATGGACAATCAAAAAGGACGATTCATATTTTAGAAGACATGTTACGGCATCTATTATGGAGATGAGAGGGAGTTGGGACTACTATTTGTCATTGATCGAGTTTGCATACAATAATAGTTACCAGTTGGGTATTGGTATTGCACCTTTCAAAGCGCTCTACGGAAGAAAATGTTGTTCTCTAATTAATTCGGAAGAAATTGGAGACGGGAGACTTTTAGGTCTGGAGGTAATTCAATAAACACTAGAAAAGATTCAATTCCGAGAATGGCCCTGAGTTGCTCAAAACTAACAAAAAAATTATGCAGATTGTAAAAGATCTAAATTAAGTTTTGAGGTTGGTGACCATGTATTTCTGAAGGTATCCCCATCTAAGGGATTTTTAAGGTTTGGATTTGAAGGGAAACCAAAGTCGAGGTTCATTGGACCGTTTCGGATTTTAGAAAGGATTGAAGAGGTGGCTTATAGATTTGCTTTGGCTTCTAATTTAGCAGAATTTCATGATGTTTTTTATGTCTCAATGCTTCACAAGTATATATACGACCCTTCTCATGTGATCAACTATGAACCCTTGCATATTAATGAAGATTTATTATATGTTGAAAAACTAGTGCAGATGCTTGGGCAACATGATCAGGTACTTTGTTATTTCTTTGGTTAAGATGTTATGGAGAAATCATTTATTTGGTGAAACTATATGAAAGCAAGAGGATAAAATTTGGTGAAACTATCCACAATTATCCATTTATTAAGGTACGTGAATTTTGAAGTTGAAATTTTATAAGGAGGAGAGAATTGTAGCATCTGATCCCTAACTTTTGTATTATAATGTTAGAATTGAATTATATTGGGTAATTTTAGAGAATAATTGTGTGTTTAAAAAAAAAATGAATATTAAAGAAAAGAGGACTCGCGTCTGACATATGCATGTGTGTGGTTGTGCGTGGTTAGGTAGAATCAACAGCACTCTGCACGGTAGAGGAGTACTCGCGTGCGGCAGAGGTACACTCTTGCATCATGTAACAGTGTTCTTGTGCCTGATAAGTTCATGACCGGTGCTTGTATGCCAGTTTGTGTATACAAGGACCTTCCCGTGATTTTTGGTCATCTTTGTCAAGATCTTGAGAAGAGAAGAGAGAATGTGAGAGTAGAGGAGAGAGAAAGTAAAGGAAGTTGATTTTAAAGTATTTTTGCTTTAGATCGTGTATTATTTAGGTTAAGTCAAGTGCATTTAATCCTTTTTCTTCATTTATTGTTGAAATCTGGAGATTAGCTGTTTTGATATTCGTTTAAATATGTATGCATGTGATCATTTATTGTCCTTTTTTACCCTTGCTTTCCGCGCATGTCCTTTTTTCTTTAGGATCTTAAGATTTTGAAGGCTAGTGCCTTATTTTGTAATGTTGCTTATATAAGTTGAAATCTTTAAATATTTAACATTATATGTCATTTTTTTGCAAGTATTTGGTAAAAACTCTAATTTAAAATTATAAAAATTATTTATTTTCTCTCGATTTGGAAAAATTTATGTATCTATTATTTGTTATAAAATTTTTCGTTTTCGCTAAATAAAAACCATTACAAGTAATTGATGGAATGCATTTAGACATGCCTTAGTATATTATTTGAAAATTGAAGATCGAATCTAATATTTACGGGATAGAAAAGTGGCATTTGACCTTATTTATAGGGAATAATATGTAGTCAGCCTATGTATAGAATTTGAATAGTAGCAGGCAACCTAGGATTATTGGGAAACATTTATAGCCTAATCTTCTATATTTGGCCTTTGTCAATTTGATTTTCATGATAAGTGATTCTTATATTTTTGCATGCTTTTCTATTGATCTATCGTCATTTTGGTTCATTTGTATTTGTTTATCATTGTCATTTATCATGTTTATTCATGTATATTCATATATATAAATTATATATGTTTTATTGAGTGTTAGGCTCACTATTATCGTGTTTTATAACCTTTTCAAATTTGTGAGCTTACATACTCTTGTAAGATTTTAAATGGAGGACTTTTCTCTTAGTTGCTTTAGGCTATTTTCATTGTCATCAGTTTGTAGTTGGTTTTTAGTTGTGTTGCCTTAGTTGATCGATTTTTGATTTGTGTGCATTTGTGGCCGAGGGGCATCGAATTATGTATCATATGTAGCTGACAAGGTTGGTTTTGAGTAGTTGATACTTCTCCTTATTTATTTAGATTATCATTAAGCCAGTGGATTGATTTAGAGCCACCTTTAGGGTGTAGCTATTTGTTCCCAAAACTTTGACTATTTGAATTGGATTTGCCTAATAATATTTGTTGCACAATTGCATCTCAGTATTTTTGGGTTAAGTTTTGTTTACGTCATTTGTTAAGAACCTTTTAAGATAAAACTGACCGGACTCATTGAATATGGGGCCCACAAAAAGTAAGTTCATAAAGAGGCATGAATTAGCCGAGTTATTAGGCTCAGATCAGAAAGGAATTCAATCAAATGACCAAATAGCAGAGTAGACAAATGACCGGATTGCTGGAGATATTAAAGATCAAGGTAACGAATGGTAGGACAGTAAATTAAATCAGACGGTTAATCTTGACGAACGGTTACATGAATTGAGGGATGAACGGTCGAATCAAGTAAGTTAATGCATTCAACGGACAAGCATTAAACTCAAAGTGTATAAAATGGTTGGACTATTCAGTTTCCAATTAGAGTAATGGCTTAAATAATGACCAATCATAACTTTTCAGGAAATTCCTACTAATTAGTAATAAGGTTATAAATACGCCTATTTTTTCTTGAACATAGGAGGGCAATCAATTGCCAAAAAAGCAAATACAAAGTTTTTGTCCTCTGATCACTCGCAAAATCCACAAATTATGGAGCCAAACCTTCTAATCTCTCGTTATCTTGAGTTTCTTATTATCTTTCCATTTTTAAAAAATAATTTTTGACATGAGTATTAGAGAATATATCGGGAAGTGACTCTCGTATTCTTTAACCTCCTGTTAAACATTTTGATGTGTAGGATTTGGATATAGAAATATTGAAGATTCCATCCTGTTCCATTCGGTACCATCCTAATCCGAGGTACATGTCATCATTATTTTATGATTTGAGCTAGGGTCGTGACACAAACAATATAGTCGGTACTTGTTGCAGGCTTCAGCTTCCAAGAACAAAACCAAGATGATTAACGAGAGGTTTTGTTAAGTTGGCAGGAGGAAGCTGAGGCAGTGTGCTAAGAAAACCGATCCTATTGATGTAAAGGCGTTAAAGGGAAGTGATAATACTCCAAATATATCGGTGGAGAGGAAAAGAGTTTCATTTAAGCTTGCGAAGTGTGACGTTGGGATTCCCATGGAGCGGAAGCTACCTGATGGGTCCAGTAGTACTATGGGCCGATCTAGACTCAAACCCAACCACCAATGCGCAGGGATGAATGATGGGCTCAACAAGCAACGAACAACACCTCGGAAAGGGGACCGATCCAGCCTAGCCCAGCCTAACCTAGCCATGGCTGCAGCGATCGAAATATGGCCTAAAGAATGATGGGCCTCGAGGACAAATGTTAACGGCCCAGCCGGCAACACAGACAGATGGACTAATCGGGGAAGCTCTTGGCCAGGCGCCCAATAGAGCAAATAGAGTATGTGCATGTAGCGGCCAGAGTATGTGCCTGCATGCGCCGCCTATAGTCGTCGCCGTAGTAGTCTGGCGAACAGGTTGAAAGGACTACTCACAACCACCTCACCGTCGACAACTGACAACAGCAACTCCCGTCAATGCCAACAGCTGTCAAATCTTGATGGGACACCTGTCACAAGCCTTGGCGCCAAATCTATATCTACAGAGCGCTATAAATCCCCTTGATCATCACAAGGAAGGAGAAGAGTTTTTTCGAACATAGAGGAGGAGAGTACTAAGCTCTCTTTCCCTAATACAGCTCTCTCTCTTCATCCCTAGTGCTCACCGAGTGCACCCCTAGTGAGCCACTCACCAAGTGTACTCCTAGTGAGCCACTCTCCGAGTGTAACCCTAGTGAACCACCAGCCACGTGCAACCTATTGAACCCCAGTCCTTCGTCTCTTTAAGCCACCCCCCATCAGGCACACAACTGGAGCGCAGTCTTCCTCTCGCATCCCCCACATAAATGCAATTTTATATTCCTTTATATTCTCCTTACATCTTTCTATTTTCTTAGAAAGATTTTTGATTTGATCGTCAGAAGATAAACTAGATAATGAGTCCCGTCAATTCTCTGACCTCTTATTTGTAGTTTGTGGTACGCAGGTTCCAGGTTAATAGAGATGGAGACGGAACCGCCTTCAGTTCAACCCGTAGTGAAAGATCGAGTGGCTCCTTAATTAGTATAACAACCCGGATGCCAGGAACGCATCACTACCAAATGATAAGGGATGATGGTCGCCGAAGGAGGGGCTCCCACAATGTTGTGAGGAAAGTTTATTGGGTTTTGTGTCACTCCCTTGTTAGTCCACGTCTCATAGTTTTGTCATTTGGTGCTTTGCTTGATGTCGGCGAAGGATTCACTTGAGCAGAGGATTTGAATGCCGTAGGAAATCGGCACTTGATTTGCGCTTGAGGAGGCACAGGTGCAAAATTGACAATGTTGGGCATGTATGCGGGGTGCACATGTGCCAATAGTAGTGACATCAGCCTTGACCCGTGCATGTGCCTAGAGGCAGTTGTGCCTGTGGCGTGTAAACAGTAGTGGGAGTGTAAAATCCCGGTGGGATTTTTAGGGCATTGATTAGAAAGCATTTTAACACAAGAGGTGGCACTTCAATAGAGAGAAGAGATAAAAGATAAGGGGAAGATTTTGGCATCCGTTGTGATTTAATTCGAGTTCCTTCATTCACTACTCTCAAGTATATTATGCTAACCTTGACCATAGGATGAATTACTGAATAATTGCTTGTTCATTGTTGTATTCTGTTTTTATGGGTTGTTAGGAGTGTTGGGGTTAAATTTAATTGGTTATTCATGAATTGCTATAAAGGGCTATTGGAGTAGGTTATTTGTATTTTAATATTCATAGTAAATATTGTTAAAGGTTGTCCCATATTTTTATTTTAGTAGAAAAGCATTTTTCATGTTAAATCTTATTGTGCAATGTGTATATTTAATTGCATATATTGTTTCTTGTGTTCAACCAGGTGGTTGGCATTTGATGTGGAATTTAGGTTTCTTCTGTTGTACTATTGTGGTCAGGTTTTGAATCCCAACAATAATGATGTAAAATTGTGCAATATGCACAATTTTTTTTCCCTTAGTATGTATAGGAGCAATGTGTGGTGGTTTTCCACATTAGTGTGTTGAATAGTGATGCTGTGAGCACATATCAGGAACTTATCTCCAGATGACGGTTTATGTTTATTAATGATGTT
The DNA here is from genome assembly GCA_025585075.1 of Nepenthes mirabilis. Classification (NCBI taxonomy): domain Eukaryota; kingdom Viridiplantae; phylum Streptophyta; class Magnoliopsida; order Caryophyllales; family Nepenthaceae; genus Nepenthes; species Nepenthes mirabilis. The sequence continues at coordinate 2,555 of JAODPA010131374.1, read as the reverse complement.
GGGCATAATAACCTAATAGAGCTTGATTTTAGTTTTGATATGTCACATGTCAAATTGATGTAGGGAGGAGGTAAAAAGTAAATGGAAGAACTATAGAGGGGTAGAGATAAGAACAAAGACTAGAGGGGTATGGAGGGGTAGAGATAAGAAGGAGAAGACACCAAGGGAGAGGAAAAATGAAGTCACAATTGCTCAATTGCAATTAATTTTTCAAACATTTATTCATCAATCATCTCTTCAAAAATTGGAGCATGGGGTTTTTATAAGGAAAAATATTACGCCTAAGATAATTTGGTAACAAATTATTAGTTGCTAAAAATAAGAAATCATCATAAAATAAAATCAAACTAGAAGGAATCACAATAAAATCAAACTCGAATATTGTCCAATAAGTAAAATAAATAAAAGCCAATAAAATCATAATATCTTCTAAAATCTCTTGGAATGTTTGATGTGATGTCCGCATCACAAACTATTCAATTTCATTGGTGGAATTCAATCGGTAAATACGAATGCTTGTAGTATAACAACAAAGTATTATATCCCACTAGGGAAGTCAAATATGTAAATTCATTTTTGCCATTTTACCTAGTCTAGTGCAATATTGTCTGAGATTTTGAGTACTTTTAAATTATTTGTTTATTACATAACTCTGTGTTTACCTAGATATATATCTTCTAACTAATAATTAACTCATATTTCCTCACAGGTGTTTCCTTTGAACTACATTGAACCGCTTTAAATGTCATTTATTATGTTATCTTCTATAATCGTCACTTTTTATTTATTTTTTATCATATCTTTAAGAGTAGCTTCATTCATTCATTCTAGTATTTGCATGTAATGTTAAAATTTTGCATATATTGTTTGATTGCATAACCTTTTGATTCATCTTAGCATTCTCTTCTAAATATGAATGCTTGCAGTATTAGTTTAAAAACATACCCCTACTGGATTGCTGGTTGATAAGTGATCTAGATATGTGTTGGACAAACCATTCTGTGATAATCACCAAGATGATATGTGGATTGCTTCAGATTAGACCCTATTTATAAGTGTATATTATTAATGCTTTTTTTTTTTTTTTTAATTTTTGGAGGATAAAGTAGGCTTTGAGATCTTATTCGAAGTAATTTTCTAAAATGCATCCGCTGAATTGTTGCAGAGAGAGCGGGAGGAGGAGGAAAGAGCGATCAAGAAAATGAGAGAAGAAATGTTGCAGCAAGCAAAGAAGAATGATCCTCTCACATGATCTTGCATCTTAATGTAGCTGGCCCTTTCTGTTCTGTTTGGTGTTCTCATTGGATTCTGTCGTGGGTTTGATTTTCATCTAACGAAGAATCAAATGATAATCTTGTCATGAACTGTGCATTCTCTCTACTTTATAAAACTTACCATGGATTATGCATTTAACCTTGTCCTGATGAGATTATCATTCACATTGTTATTTTCTTCGAGACAAGGAAATGGATTTACTTTGGCTTTGATGGGTTGCACAATTCTTCTTTGAAGTTTCTTAACCTTTTAAGCAGCAATGCCATCGGATTGGGATTGAAGCTGTAATTTCCTTCATCTTCTTCGGTTTACTTCTTTTGCCTACCATCTTTCCTTGATACGGATAGACCATTTTGATTATGAAGAAAGAACCCCATATCTATGATCCCACTTACCGGTCCATATCCGGTGACTCCAACCATTGCCACTGGGAGCTAACCCAGGCTTCGACCGATTGAGCTATGGCTTTAGTATTACCCTTTCAAGGTTTCTATTGGTCTCATTGCTATGGTGTGCCTTGCCAGCGACCTTCCATGAAGACAACTCTGCGGTTGTTCCTCTATACAGCTCCTAGAACCGAAGGGGTATCATCCTAGCACGGTCATACTTTAAACTGAAAGGTAAGTTCTCATTTTCATTACATGTTGTTCAAGGTTAAGACAGCATAGAATTGTAGAGTGACTAAACCTATTTAAGTATGCTCTTATTGTTCTGTGTCACCGAGGATGCGTAATATTATTTCTTTTGGTTGGTTCCTTGTGATAAAGCTAAGTAGCCACTCTTCCCGTTTCTTCTTCTTACGTGTTTCCCATCTGCCGGTGCTGTTTCAGAAATTTAGGAGCTGTTGAATGGACAAGACTGTTCTGGAGTCTACCCCAAGGTTTGGTCATATAATTTCGGAGAGCCGCCATGGTTTTCTATAAATTAAAAGGCTTTCATATTCATCCAACGGTCATGATTAGAAGTTAATTGAATAAATTATAAAAATTTATTAGTTATTTAAACCATATGATGTAATATTAATCATTCAGTCACTTAATTTTAATTCTAACTATTGGGTGGATATGAAAGACTTATTAGTGTGAGGGTCATATAGGACACGGTATTTAAATGGTTTTCCTTTTATAGGATCATACAGGACTCATAAGATGTAATCGATTTTGACGAAGAAATAAAACTCAAGCATGCAATCAAGTGCATAAGTTGCATGAATAATTTGATGGGAAATTCAAAGTAAATATCGGGATATAAACTTATAAATTAAATACTGTTAAATAATT